>MU227609.1:280400-309198 GCA_018584345.1 Thuja plicata | reverse complement strand
TATATCTTACATTTTGGTGAACCCGCAATAGACAACTCTTTCTTTTTGGTGTTAGATACTTTGCCCCTTTTTCTTAAGACTAGCTTTTTTTTTTGTAAGCAAGATCTACCTAGGGGGAAGTACCCTTTCTATTGCCATAAAATTGTGGTTACAAAATGTTTTATCACAACAACTTTAGAATTGGCCACCTGGCTCAGTTGTACAAGTACATGATAGCATTACCAATGGATAGCAGCCTATCTACCACCCCTTCAAGAAAAAGATCCTCATTCTCTTTGGCAAATGTGTCAAACTTTTCCAGGTTGTAGTCTTTGAGAATCCCTCTTTTGAACAAGGACCAAGCCTTGTTCATCTTCTTCTTCTTTCCTTCCACATTTAGCCAGAAGTACCCGATCATGCATCCTTCGACTGGGTAGACTGTTATGTGGTCAAGGGTTCCTAGCACTTCACGACACATGCTTTCCTCCACAGTTCTGCATGCAATAGCATTGACCACCAAAACATTCCCAACCACCTAGATCACTAGCCAAAACAAATCTTCTATCAGGATTTCATCGTGCACATGGCCCGCTGACCAGAAGTCCTCACCCAAAATTACCACAATCGTTCCATTCTCCTGCTCATTGGCCTTCTTGAAGATGTGGGCAATCTAATTTTCAGGTGCCTCCTTTGTCACCCCCTTAGTGCATCCACATATAATTCCTAATTAGTTCACCATTGCCTTTGGTGTCTAATACAAACTGGATAGATCTATATATAAATCTACCCGCCTGTCTTGAGGCTTGCTTCACGAGATACATCTTAGTTTCGCAGCTTTTGCATTTTTGTAGAGATTCTATGTACTATTGATTCAAAAGTCATGGGATAAAGATGCACTTCCCTGTCCCCACCTTCTATCATCACCTCCTCATCCTATGCCATCTTTTGGGAGACCAACTTGGTCTATTGAAATAATCTTTTGCAGATCTGTTGGCAGAACATAGATGGAGTTGAATTCATGGACCGATGCTATTTCAATCCCCATATTGGCCAAAAAGTCCACCGCCCTGTCGCCTTCT
Organism: Thuja plicata; assembly: GCA_018584345.1. Taxonomy (NCBI): domain Eukaryota; kingdom Viridiplantae; phylum Streptophyta; class Pinopsida; order Cupressales; family Cupressaceae; genus Thuja; species Thuja plicata. Next base: position 308,140 of record MU227609.1, on the reverse strand, counting down.
CTATATACATGTTGTATATGGAATTGTCCAATGTTGTTAAGTTGGTCCTCAATCCTAGGTAACCAATCAGCCAATCTCCACGAGTGAAAGTCAGATTTCACAATTATGTTCAAAATAACTTGGGAGTCCCCTTCTATTATGAGATTGGAAATACCATTAATCACACACCAGTTTAGGCCCTTCTCTAATGCTGAGATCTCTGCCACATTATTTGTGGTGATACCTATATATCCCGTGATAGCCCTAACCACTTCTCCTGCAGTATTTCAAATTAAGACACCAATCCCACTACTGCCCAGATTGCCCCTGCTTGCACCGTCAAAATTAAGTTTCACCCATCCTACTTGGGGTTTCTGCCAAACCACATGTTGTCTCTTGACTTTCCTATCCTTCAAGATGTGATTACTCGACTGATTAAATGACCATGTATCCTCCATCTCTGAATCCCATTTTGATTTGAATTTATATTGAAGACCTTGACTCCTATTGTTCAAGACTTCTTCTATAGCATATCTAATATCATTCAATAGAATATCAACTTCTTTCGAGTATTCTTCAAAGATTCTTCTATTACGTTCCTTCCAAATATGCCACACTCACATGGAAGGACAAATGATCCATAGAATTCCCCACTTAGATTGTCTCCTATTGATCGGCCATGATGACAGGAACTCCTTGAGCGAGGAATTTCCCACCACCTTCCATTGGAGCATTTCTAATAACCAGTCCCAACATGATTTTGCATAATGAAACTAGTACAATAGATGATCAACGGTCTCTTCCTCCATTCTACATAGTACACACCAATTCGGTCCTGCTATCCTGATAGTTCTCAGTCTACTTCCTATCAGTATCCTAATGTGCAGGGCTATCCATAAGAAGGCTTCAGCTTTTGGGAGAGGTCATTTTCCCCAATAGAGTATCGAAGGCCAATGGAATTCCTTCTTTCTGACCCTTCAAATTTTGTATCCTAGACTGGCTTTGTAATCCCCAGACTTGGATGCACTCCATATTAATCGGTCTTCTTTAGTTGATCAGGGAACTCTCCTGCTTAATAGTATTTCTGACAGCTTCTTCTGATTTTCTGAGTCATCTACCTCCACTGTTATCCAATCCTTTGTAGAAGATGAATCTCATGTATTGAAGTATTCCATCACCCTACAACCCTTTGTAGCTTCCATCTGATCGATCCACTCCCCTTCAAAGAAATCAGATAGGGGCAGGTCCCCGTTCCATGAGTCCCTCCAAAAATTGGCTCTATTTCCATTACCTATCTTCCATGAGAGATGGTCAGTTATCATGTCCCGACTATTCCAAATGAAATTTCAAATATGTGAGCCTTTGACTGAGTTGGCCACCGTGAGGATCCTGTTTGGTTCTGATGAATCCAAATATTTAGCTACCATCACTTTGTACCACGGTTTGGCTGGGTTCTTGTACATGTGCCACACCAATTTGGCTCCCAATGCTTTATTCTAAAATCCCATCTTCCTTAAACCGATCCCTCCATCCTCTTTTTTCAAGCATACCACCTCCCAACTGATAAGAGGTGTCTTTTTATCCACCTTTAATCCTTCCCACAAGAATTTTTTGAGTAATCCGTCTATAGCTGATGCTTCTTTATTGGACATTTGGTATATTGACATATAATAGATGGGAAAAACTGAAAGAACTGACTTAATCATTTGGATTCTACCTGCTTGAGACAACTATTTATTTTTCTAGTTTCCCATCTTTTGACGACATCTACTCAAGATGTCCTCCCATATTTTAGGATCTAATCTACCTGCAAATAGAGGGACACCAAGATATGTAATAGGGAATTCTCCTACTGTGAAGCCCAGCGCCTCTGAAATTTTAATGCCTAATTTTTTATTGGTATTCAGAAAGTATAATAATAACTTTTTTTTGCTCATACTCTGGCCCAATCCGATTTCATATCTGTCAAGGATTTCTTTCATCACCTTGGCTTCCCTGACCGAAGCTTCTCCGAAGAGTATTGTATCATTTGCAAATTGGGAATGTGTAATCGGGGCCAAGTTATCATGAATAGACACTCCTCTCTAGTGACCCAATGAGGATTGCAATTTAATACTTCTGCCCAATACTTCTGCCATCAACATAAATAAAGAGGGGGACAGGGGATCTCCTTGCCTTAACCCGTTAGTAGCTTGAAAAAAGCCACATAATGAACCATTTACCAGTACTGAGAAGTGCACAGTAGAAAGACAATGGTAAATACATCTAATCCACTTATGATCAAAGCCATACCGCCTAAGATCTTCCATAATAAAGGACCATCTAACTTTATCATATGCCTTACTAACGTCTAATTTGACAATCATACCTGGAGATTTATCATATTTAATAGAGTGGATGGCTTCTCCTACAAGAATGATACAATCCACAATCTCTCTCCCAGGGATGAAATCATGCTGCTCTGCTAAAATGAGTCTACTCAACATTGGCTTCAATCTATTTGTCATCGCTTTAGACATGATTTTGTAGATAGAATTGCATAAGGAGATCAGTCTATAGTCTGCCATGGTCACACAATCCTTCTTCTTGGGAATTAAGATGATGACTGTGTTGTTAATTTCTTTAAAAAATCTACCTTTCTTCCTAAATTCTTCCGCCACCTTAGGAATATCCTCTCCCATAAAAATCCAGCACTTCTGGAAGAATTTTGATGGCGTCCCATCAGGCCCTGAAACTTTATCAGAATGGTTGTCGAATGTTGCCTTTTTGATTTCCTGAATTGAGAAAGGCTGCATCAATTTGGAATTATCTTCTTTTGATATCACCTTATGGATGACGTCCAATAAATCAGATGGCTCACTCATCCTAACTTCCAAAGAATCTCCAAGTAGAGTTTTGAAGTGATCTACCAATATATCTTCAATGATCGTGATTTCTTCTTGCCAAATTCCCTTTGAATCCTAAATACGGTGATTATAGTTCGCGGATCTCCTTATTTTATCCAATTGTCCCTAGACTTCTCCCTCCAATATTCTTCTTCTCTAAGAAGAATCTCCACCAATTCACTCTTTAATGACTTTTCTGTGTTGTAATCCTCATTTGACATACCGGAGGCAATGACTTGTAGATTGAGAGCCTCGATTTCTGCCTCTACTATACTTCTTTCCACAAAAACTTTTTTGAAAGATCTCTTATTCCATGCTTTTCTATTCTCCATCACGGATTTAATTCTCTTCGTAAAATAGAAGCCTATATTTCCTTCATATATATCACTGTCTTTCCACCACCTTTCCACTTGCGGGAGAAAATCCTTATCTCTCCACCACATTCCTTGAAATCTGAAACTACCTTTTCTCCCATTACAAGCTTCTTAAACACTAATCTGCAGTAGATAATGATCGGATAGAGATATAAAAAGGATACTAGTCTCCAGATTGAAGGTGGATTCTACCCAAAAGGTTCCTACTAGAAATCTATCTAGTCTTTTAGATATTCTGGTGAATTTCTTTCTACGGTTAGTCCAAGTGTACTTACCATTTGAAGGGACCACATCTATCAATTGATTATTGTTCACAAACTCTTGGAAATCCTCCATGACTTGGTTGGTCATATGCACCCCCCCCCACCCCCATTTCTCCTCTAGTTCCAATAAATCATTAAAGTTGCCTCCTATAATAGCTCTTTCACTCTCGATGGTAGATAACTTGGCAGAAATTTCCATCCACACCTTCAACTTGTCTGAAGTTTTGGTCAGGCCATAAACATTAAAAATGTGAAAAACTACATTATTATTTAGGCTTTTGGCTACCCCATACATCTATTTTTTGGATCTTACCAACTCTATCATCTTTATAATTTTAGGATTCCGTAACATCCCAAGGCCTCCCGCTGGCTTCATGAAAGAAGTCTTCCCACAAATTACAAGAATGAAGAAAACTAAGTGCTTTATCAAGATTCAATTTGGTCTCTTGAATGAGAATAATTTCATTCTCAAACTTATGTAATTATCATTTAACCAAGAATCTCTTGTAAGGGGCCGATAGACCCCTGACATTCCATGTAGAAATCTTTCTCTCTCTCCAAGGGAGGCCCCTGCTCCCTTGGATTTTCTCAGAAAATCGAATACATTAATAATACCTTTTTTCGAGGCCCTTTCTTCTCTTTTTTGTTTGTTGGACCTCCTTCTCCTACCTCCTTTGGTCTTCTCTAGAATGGCATTAACCAATTTTCTAATGATCCTTGGATCAAAATTTTCCAATTCATCATATAAGTCAAAATTCTCCTCCAAATTTCTATCATATTCTATCTCCGTATCTGAACAATTTTGTTTCTTAAATGGAGTCTCTATCTAAAGTTCATTATCTCTAGAAATTTTTTTTTCTCCCAACCTTGAGCATTCACCTATGCTTTTGGAAGTCTCGACAATGGCATTAATGCCTTGATTCTATTTTAAACCATTTTCTGCAGAATCGGTTTTTGTAACCATTTTTTGTGCTCCTCCTTTCTTGATCCAAATTTTTGCTGGTTTAAAGTTATCTGACCTTGCCTTTGATCCTAAACCTCAGAATCCATCTTTCATATCACTTGGACTCAAATATTCTATTTCCACTTGTTGTTTCAATACGCATCCTCCAAATTTGAGAGCGATGGTATTGGGTATCTTCTTGACCGCCACTAACTTGATTCTCGCATAAAGATACGAATCATTTTCTATGATTCCTTCATCTACTTCTAACAGAGTACCAAGTGACCTCCCAATACATTCCAGGCTTGCATCCCCCCAATACTCGATTGGAAGGTTGTATAATCTGATCGACACTGGATTCTCATATACTCCTAATGGAGTCGAGTCAAAATTCGATTGCCACGCTTGTAGGTAAAGAGGATTCAAATCACAAAACCAATTATGTTGGTTCAAAATACCATTACTAAATTCTTCACTATTGAATACCACCATGAATAAGCCTTTGGGGCTGAATTTTAGAATCGTTTCATGGTTCCAATTGTTTTCCACCCAATCCCTTATACGAGTGTTGGAACTATATTGAGATGATGTACTGAGAGGGGAGGGGTGAATCAATACCTCTAAAACTTTTCTTGGTTAGCCCATTAACCCTTAGTCATCATTTTTTAATTTATCTTATCTAATTGTTCATCTTTATTTATGCATATGTATTCATATCATACATTCTTTTTAGTAAGTAACCATAACATAAACATTCATGAAAATAGATAACACATGACACAAGATATGATATCGCAGAAAACTCCTGTTAAGGAAGTAAAAATTGCAGTGGGGATTGTTACCCACAAAACTTCACTATCTGTAGATAAGAAGGGGCCGATTAAGGCTTACAATTGGTCACTTCTGATGACCTACCATGTTAGGAGTATTATAGTGGAGAACTATTAAGATCTACTTCGTTTGAAGCTTTAGCAACATTGTTAAGTGTGCACTCTGTTAAGAGATTTGGAAAGAACGGTTAATTCCACCTTCTACAAAAGGATTTTATATGTGATGCACTTGTTAGATTGCAACTACATAAGTCTTTGATATAATGATATATGCAATCTTCAATTGCTAATAACAGATCCTATAAAGTTTCATACATATAAGTAATCATCCTTCCATGATTGAATAATACATTTATCTGCTCGTCGGTAGCCTCTGTGTGTTCTTGATAACTGATGTACTTTGTTTCTGATCTTTGCATGAATTTTGCCTTCTGTTCTTTTGATGCTCTTCGTGGCTATCAAATAATAAAGAATTAATGTACTCACAATTGAGTATGAACATCTATTTATACTAATTTAGATTCAATTCTTGATTCATGCATCGCAAGTTAACTCTAGATCCAAGGTATACAACTTGACCTTGATCTTTATTTAGATATGCTTTAGATCCGTTAGGATGCGTCAAAGCATTTACATAAAGCTTGCATGACCATCAAATTATGATTTAAAACAAAATAAAACTCTATAAATAGAATTACATTGCTTTATTCATCATGTAAAAATCAAATCCACAATTTGCGGGTTCTTTATCTATCTTTCAGTTCTGATGGTCATTTTTCTTGGTCCTCGGTGTTCCTTTCTTGAACTTGTCATTGGGTATGCCTTTTCTGTTCCTGTCAGGTTAGTTCTGAAAACTATGTCATCGGTAATGCTTGTGGTCGTCGGTGATGCTTGTGGTCACCGGTGATGCTTGTGGTCGCCGGTGATGCTTGTCAATTTTATACTTAGTATTTTTCTCAAAATATTTTCTCTGTCAGGTATGCTTGCATTTCACCGGTACTGCTTGTGGTTCACTAGTAATGCTTGTTGTCTGCTGGTAATGCTTTGTCAATGTTTTTCACTGAGTATACTAATGGAAAAATAATGTCATCAATGAGCCCTAGACAATCTTGCTCTGACAAATCGCCCAATAACTGCCAACTTGCTCCATAATTCTACATCCAAATTGATGTCCTATGGAAATTCAATTTCCAATGACTTTGCTTCCTTTTTGGTTGAATCCTTTAGTTTCCTATCCCCTACTCCAAAGCTACGGCCTCCCTAGGAATAATCTTATACAAACCTGCTATTATGCAGCCTCCATCTCCCTCTCACCACCATCCTCCTCCTCAAACATTCTTAAGACTAGCTTTTGCATACATATTAGATTAGTTTTCTTTTATTCTCTTGCATTTTAAAATACAAAAAAAATAAAAAAAATCTACATACTCATAAAAATACAAAGACATTTCTTGCATTTCATTCACTATGAAGATCTTTAAGATACTTTGGTGTATGGTTATTTTCCTTATTATTCTTCTCTTAGCATCTCTTTATAGTACTTATGATGTTTATGAGACTATCATCCATTTCGTTATGTTTGTCACTCTTCATGTTTCACTTGCTTATGCTATTATGAGATTGACGAATACTAACCTTCCTACTTTCAAAACTTTCGTTAAGAATTTGTGTAGCGGACTTATTGCTCTTTTGGATTATGTGAAGAATTTGGTAGATGATACCCCATTTCCTAATCTTCCTAATCCTAATCCTATGCTTCCTAATCTAGTTCCTAATCTTCCTAATCCTAATCCTATCCTTTCTAATCCAATTCCTAATATTCCCACTCCTATTTCTCCATCTTCTATCCTTAGCTCTTCCCACACTTATGATGGGGCTCAAACTATGGTTCATGATGGAGATGTGCAAGAATTCTTTGATTTACTTTCCCCTTCTTATCTGATCCATGATGATATTGAAGGGAAGTGAAAAGAAACTTCTTCTAAACCTATCATTCCACCTTACACAACATTTTCTCATGATCGCTGTGAATAATCACCTCCTGCAGAAGCTTTACAAGATATGTACACTACAGGATACAGTATGGTGGCTAAACAAGGTTATAAGGGTTTAGGGCTTGGTGTTAATGAAAAAGGTATTAAATATCTGGTTCATCTATCCCCTAAACAAGATATGCATGGTCTAGCCTTTTTTCTATCTCAATTTAAGGTGGTTTATTTTGATCATCGCCCTCTTCTTCATGTTCTTCTTCCAACACCTTCCTTAGATTACCCTGATACCCCTCAAGATGTGGCTAAGAAGGTGTATGTTCAGTTAATGAATTCTAAGAAAGAAATCTTTAAACATATGCCAAAATATGCTCTCTCCAAGTACAAATGTCCTTTTCAATATAGTAATACAAATTTACTTGTTGATTGTGTGCATTTCAAGATGTATGTTAGAGAAAGATCTGCTTTAGGAATTATATCTCACTCTCGTGCGGTATTACAATTTCTTCATAATTTCCATACAGGGAATACACCTCGTTCTTCTATAATATATATCTTTGCCCCTCTTGTCTCTTGACTGGGGGGCAAGAGGTATTTCTTCCATTTTTCTAGGATCTATTATGCTCTTAGCATGTTTTTTTTTTTAGCTTAATTGGTTATTCTTTCTATATTTTATCCCTATGGTTTTGTATTATAATATGGTTTTCTATGATATCTTTTCTAAGGATTTTTTTTTGCAAAGATATCTCTTTGTTATAGCATATCTTGATCTGACTGGTATATCCCTTGCTTTCATCCCTGGGGGGAAAGGTTTTCCTTCTTTCTCTTTGTCTAAGGATCTACTTCCCTTAGCTTAGTGGCATTTGTTTATTTTGCAACATTATTTCCTTATACTGATTTATGTTTAATGGCTATAGAAACCCTTTTATATGAGAGGTGATTTTCCTAGGTCATCACCTCTTCTTTATTTTGCAAATTATGTTCTTTATAAACTCTTGCCCTTGCTTTGGATTAGAGTTTGCTTCCTTCATTCCAAGATTCCTCTTCCTCTTGATCGCAGGGGGCTTGATGATTGAATCTTTGATACCTCTTTTCTTTTCTTTGAAAGATGATATTTTATCCAAAGCACTTCTCTATGGTGGGGGTCTTGTTGATAAGATCTCTTCCTCTTTGAGGATCCTTTTTCCATAACTGAAATATCTTTTTCACGATTATCTATGCTCTTAGATGTAAGGGTCAATACTCTTCGCTAAGAATATAGTGTACATTGTTTCTACAAGATATCTCCTTACTTTGTGAAGTAGGTATCCTCCTTCTCTTCCTTATCCTATTTATTAGGTAGCCACAATAAGGAGTGGGCATATATAGGGTCTTCCTTATACTATAGTTTACATTTTACAACATGATAAATCCTCAGACTATAATGCACATAAGTTGCTAAATCCTGAAGAGATAAGCATTTTTATTTTTGATAAATCCTCGGAAGGTAACGCACATAAGTTGCTAAATCCTGAAGAGACACGCATTTTAATTTTTTTCTAAATCCTCGGAAGGTAACGCACATAAGTTGCTAAATCCTGAAGAGATACGCATTTTCAATTTCAAATAAGCTAAATCCTCAGAAGGTAACACACATAAGTTTCTAAATCTTGAAGAGACGTGCATTTTATATTCCATAGTGATACAAGAATGCGGATCTATGGGTATTCCAAAAGTCTTCAGAAGATGCATTACAAATACGAATCATAGTAAATGGGTGAACTATCAGGTTTGGCTACCTGTTGGGCTTTCCCTCCTTGGTGATTCATGGTAAGGTGGGCATCTTACTGGGCAAGGTAATCACTCTCTCTTTTCTCTCTTTTTTATTTCATGCTAGTAGGATTAGATCATGAAGCTATTTTATTTATAGTATTGATCTTGTCTTTCTCATGTATTCATTTATACTTTTATGATAGCTTTCCAAAAATGATATTAGTATAGGAAGCATTTATTAGTAAGGTTTCCTTATATACAAATCTAGGGCACAATATTCTAGAGAGGCCTACATAGGAGAATTGAATTCCCATTAGAACTATACCCCTAGAAGTGGACCTATATTAAATATAATTTAAGAGTCATCATTTTGGAACCCAAAATAGTCAACCCGAAAGCGGGAAATGAACTTTTTCGAAGCCCGATATCTGGAAATCCTAAAAACTTGAAATTTGGAGCTTGGATCAGAAAAAGGTCAATTCTGACCTAGGTCAAGGTTGAGGTTGACCTTGACCTAGGTTAAGGTTGAGGTTGACCTTGACCCAGAAAGGTCAATTTTGACCCTGAGGTCAAAAATCTCAGTTTTGCAATTTAGGATGTTAGAAACAGGCCGGAGAAAAGTGGGAAATGGGGCAGAACAGGGGAGAAAGCCAGATCCAAGACAGAGACCCATTCAAGGTGCTTGACATGACCCTAAACCACTTACTCAAAAGGCTAAACCAATACACAATTGAAGTGCTTACATTTTCTAACTATACAATTACAACATATGAAATGAAACCATAATCATATTACATGAATCAACAACGAAACTAGATTGAAACATATAAAAGAAACATAGTTATTAGTAAATAAAGAGGAAGTTACTTTGATCTTCCTTGGCTACAGGAACAATCACAAAACATAGTTCCAATGGCTGCAGGAATACTAGTCACGGAACAAAGTTCTTGTTGAACCACAAAAAATGCAGGTCATTTTTGATGTTATCCTCTACCATGTCTTATGTCGACCTTTTTTCCCGTTTCTATGGTCCTGTATTTATTTCTTAATTTCTCAAGTGTCATGGTCCTATTAGTCTATTTCAAAGACTTTTTCATTAAACAAAAATAATTTTAAAAAATAAACAAAACAATAGAAAGAGCAGGTAAAGGAGTGAGGAAACAAAAATTAAAATGAACCGACCTCTACAAAGATCAAATAATTACACCCAATACAAAAAAAAATACGTTTAAAAATGTATTAATTCTCATGCCTTGGGTGTTCAAGTTAAGGTTTCTCCCTAAATGTGATTGCCTTACAATTTTTATGTTGTGAATAATAAATCTCTCATTCCTCTTCTATGCATGTAGATCATGAATCAATATCATATATACAAGGCCATTGGGAAGGGGAAGAATTTTGTGTCTATATTCCTATGACACTTGCAATTTTATATGCTTATTTTGATTCTTCCATTCACATGGTTACTTGTACCTTTCTATTTGTTTCCCATCAGTTTAGATTCGGAGGTATTGGTTCTCATGTGGGCTTGTTCTGGTTTCTTGGCTTTCAAACTATTTATAAAGGAAGGAAAAAGAAGAACTTTGAATATTATGGGTCTCTTTAAGTCATTTCAATTTATATAACTTTTAAATTTATAAAATTGTTAGTCATTTACATATTCTCTTGCATTGTGTCCATTGGTCGACCTTTCATATTTTATTTACCCTGGTATATTTTTGGTTAGGGTATTATTCAATGTTAAAGTATTATGGTCATTATTTCATGCTCTTGTCTTACAACCATATATTTTCATGTGTTCTAGTCTAACACCTTGTAAAAATTTTCCCTTCCATGGTAACTTACCCCTCATATTTTGCATGTACCATCCTATTCACGCCCTCACTATTGTTATTAATGTTAATGGCTGGTGGTTGTGAGACTACGTAGCAGTCTTCAGGCTGTAATAGAGTATGTTGTTGTGAGGAAGCGATAGTGAGCCACGTGTCAAAAGTTGAGTGTGTTCAAAAGGTAAACAAGTGTTTCTTGTCACATCCTCACAGTGGTTTTTTAAGGTAGTCAGTTGGACCCGCAAGCCCGTGAGTTAATGTTTGTGATGACCATGATGGTTTCTCGCATCCTCATGACAGTTAGTGGGGAAAACATTTTCCATCTGTGATCTTGCAAGGAAGAATGAAATATTATGGCGATGCCTTTTCGTGGCCTCATAGATTCTTGTGTGGGACCTAATCTTTTTCACAAGGGGAAGCAAGAATGTTATGTGTGGCATGCATTTGATAGGTTAATATAATGGTATGGTCGTATGCTATGATTTTGCAGGTTTAGACTAATGTTAAGGTAGATGGGTGGCGAGGATACGATAAAGAAAAGGTAACTCGTGATGAGTTATTTGTAGCTTTGTGACAATTTTTGAAGACACCTATTTAAACTCGCGGTTGTGCAAAGTGGTGACACGTGTTTGAGGAAATGTTCAAGGGAGTGTGTACAATTTAGACAATTCAAATATAGGTCGATCCACTGACTGGTTTCCATGTGTGCTGCCATGTGAGCCAGGATTGCCAAACTATATAATTCAAGTCTTTTTTACTATATTTTGGGGATTGTACAGTTATGACATATGGGTTTCATATCAAAAGTGACATCTGAAGGACATTGCATTTACTCCTAAAATATGGTGTAGATTAGAGAATCATTACGCCTTTCTGTCATTCCTTTTAGCTAAATTGTACATGATTTGACCATTTGTTTATATTTATTAATTAAATTTAAAACTACAATACAATTATTTTGTATTTTTTAATTTATTTAATAAATGCAAATAAAGTGAAATTTGGTTGTTTCATAGTAATTTTGATTCATTTTTTGAGTTGTTGTGATAACCAAGATGTCATCTTGAAAAGATTTCATAACTCTGAACTTCAATACAAAGATTTCTTGAATTAGCAAGTTGTGGCAGTCAATTTGAAGCATGGAGGAATGTTATTTATAACTGACTTTGGATGAGATTGTGTGCATTCTTTGTAGTTGTTCCCTTTTGTTTAGATGGCTTTTTGTATGTTTGTAATGTTGATAGTGAGAATTATCATGAGTGGCATTGTGTGTTGCCTGAGGTTGAGACTTGGGAAGGCCCTATTGCAAGAAGTATATAAGGATTATGGGTTGATGTTGCACTTTATTATTGTAGGGATTTATTAAATTCCAAGGGTGGTTAGAGGGATTTCTTAACCTAATACTGATAGGACACATGCTACAGGAGTAGGGTCAAGGGTTGTTGGGGCAGAAGGTGGGGTGATGGAGTTGCCAATTTCTTGATGGGAAGAAGTCTCAAAGTTGTCCCCTAATGTGGAAGCCAGTGATAATCTAGCATTATAGCATTTTTAGCTTCGATAATGATCCATGGTTGATATTGGCACTGCATAATACTTGCCTAGTTGGTTTGTTGCATGAGGTTGAGATTGGGGAAGGCCCTGTTGCAAGAAGTATATAAGGATCATGGTTTGATGTTGCACTTTGTGGTTGAAGGGATTTCTTAAATGCCAAGGGTTACTGAAGGGATTTCTTAACCTAATGGCCCCACCATCAGTGGTTATTTCCAAACCAGTGGAGTTTTCTAGGGTTTATTAGGTGTCTATTTGCTTAAGGCTGCCACTCTATTTCTCCCTCAATGTTGGGATATGGATTTGGAAATGGTTAGAGGACCTGGTGATGTGACCTTTTCTAAGCATAGTTCACCCTGGGATCTATTCTCCCACATCTCTTCTAAGAGGGGAGATGGTGATAATCCTGCATTTTCCCCTTCCTTTGTTCCAAATTCTTCTTCTTTCCCTTCTTGGTATCCAAATTCCTCTTCTTCCGCTTCTCTGGAGCCAAATTCTAGACAATGTGATAGGGTCATGGCTCAAGTAGATGACTGTCTAGCTTCTATGGATGCACTCTCTAGGAGGTGAAAGGTATATTACCTTTACCTTCTCAAGAAATATAAAATTCCTCCAGAATAATATATCCATCCTTTTCAGAAGGAATCTTCTCGCTCATTTCTAATTACTAAATCAAGTTAGTCTAAATTAGTTCCTTTTTTTCACCAAACAAAAATATTTTTTCAATCCTTAGTGAAAGAGTCAGAGATAAAAGCAGCTAAAATAGAGAAAATAATAACAGAGATAAAGGATGAAGGATGAGTAATAAAATCAAAACTTAAAGAAGGGACATGTGGTGGGAGTTGAGAAAGTTGTATGTTTCTCTTCTTCACTATTAATTATTCTTTCTTCTCTTTTCTTCTATTTTCCAAATATTTTAAATTTTGTGGAAGAAGACAAAATGTTGCAAAATTGTAATGTGTCAAGAGTCAAGGTTAATAATAATTAGCCAGGAATTTTTGAATTCTAATATCTCTTGTGTCTTGAGATATAATTTCATGGTTGAGTTCTGTTAGACAATAGTCTCTAATTTGAAGTGTAAAATTTCTTTAAGTTGAAATAATCAAGGATTATTCATATCTTGCAGACACGTTTGTTGTAGTGTATTCCATTTATTATTGCCTTCTATTCCAGGAGCATTGTGATTGTTTTAATAAATAAAATGAGAATTTTATATCTTCAAATGGATTATTAAGAATGCTTATGTGATGTGCATATAATATTGGTGATCTTATTTTCCCTAGGTGATAACATTCTTTTAAGATCTTCAAGACATGTTTGAGATGTTATAGTGAGGAATTCTCTCTATTTGACTCTATTACCCTCCTTTTGGCATTGGTTGATCTTACAGATGATATTTTAGTTTGGTCCCATAGAGTAAAAAGTTATATTCCTTTAATTTTATGTGAGTAAGGGTAGGAATAATATAGTTTTATTCTCACTGGTGTTTGTTGTTGAATGGATTAATTGTTCAAGTAATGAAATAAAAGTCCTATTCATATGAATCTAAGAATTATCCACATTTAGAACTCTAAATTTAGCTACTAAGATAGATATATCATGTGTGCAGACATAAAAGTAGGAATACCCTCGTGAGTCTTGTGGAGCATTTTTGAGTTACATTATCTTGTCTTCAATATGTGGATAGTGCTACAACTATGGTCTAAGTTTCTTAGGATTGAAGGTTACAACTAAAATTTGTAACATTTTTTAATGCAGCCCCGCAAGAGTTAGGTCATAATAATAGTAAGTATTGTGAGGACCTAATGAAATTATCATCACACTCTCACATTGGTTTGAATGATGAATTGGTAGTGGTCACAAACTTGCGAGTTAGCCTTTAGTGGTTATAGAGGATACCACTTGCAATGTCACAATTTGAACAAAGGGGCAAGGTTACTGACTTGAAAAAATGAGTCAAGAGGGAACATGTACATCTGGATCTGGGTTTGAAAAAAGGTTGTTCAGTATACATGCTCCACCAGACCCACCTCAAAGTGAATAATTTTTTTCAAGCATTGTCGAGTTGATTTTTCTTGTCCTGCAGGAAAAATCTTCAAGAAGTCCAATGGCTATAGGAACAGTCACAAAACAGAGTTCCAATGGCTGAAAGAATAATCAAATAATAGAGTTTCAATGGCTACAAGAGTAGTCACATAAAAAAGTTCCAATGGTTGCAGAAACAATAAAAAAACATAGTTCCAATGGTTGCATGAATAGTCATAGAACATAGTTCTAATGGTTGTAGGAATACTCAGCTGCTAAAATAAAAACTAATTACTGAACAGAAAAGTAACTAAACCAAATGAGTGGAATTATCACCAAGTGTTAGCACAACTAAGAGGGGGGGGGTGAATCACTTGTGTGCCCAATTAGTAAAACTTTAAACTCAAACACCAATTACACAATGCAAATCATAACACAAGTATTTTTTGTCGAGGAAAAACATGTTAAGGGAAAAAAAACCAGGTGGGAATCAACACCCACAAATAATATACTAAGACTATACTATCCATGTTAGGAGCTCTAGCCCTATTAGGAGCTTAGTATTACATTTAATACAAATCCATGTTAAAGGATGAACCCTGTTAGGGGTAATACAATTAGGATCACTGCCCAAGCACACTTCTCAAATGTGAAGGTTAAACCCACCTTCTGGATCCACTGTCCAAAAATAAAGTATAGAGATATACTTAAAACAATGAATTGACTGGCAGTAACTTTTTTTTCCTATATAGTTCCAATTAAGTGCATTACAACTAAAAATACTTCTCTATATCAATAGAACTCACATCCACATCTTCTCAGCATTCCATGCACATATTACAACTACGGGAAATGACTTTCATTTATACAAGTTACAACAAGCAATTAGGTCAGCATGTTAAGACTTTCCCAAAGCATAAATAAATACATGGACCTTTTCTAAGATACACATGGTACCTTAAACAACTAAAAATTAAATATAAATAATCAATTACGTGCTATGATCCATAATCCAATCTTGCCATCCTCTAAACATGTTACACCACTGAAAGCGGTCATAAATAGGTCTCTGCAAGATCACACATCACAACTGACATCACCAAGAATCCAGAAACCCAAGAATCACAAATAATATTCTCCAACATGTCTTCTATCATGCCTCAAGTTTTCATAACATAACTCATGCTTGCATCCAATTTATCCCAAAAAAGTAGGGACTAACTCTGTCATAATCCTCTGTCACAGTTCTGAAGCCAGTCATCACCAAAACAACTATAACTTATGCAAATAACCACATAAAATCCTACAACCTTAGAAATAAGGTATACACACTTCCTTCTAATCTAGTCTGTGCTTGCATACTCTGAAACATCATACATTTTTTGTACATCCCTATCAAACCATTTTGTTCCAGTCACAACCAGTACGTTTAAGACTCCTGATGAAACCAACTGAATAATATGTTGACATTGATGAAAAAAAATGAATGTCAACACCTCAAATAGAAAAAATTCCAAAGATCTCCCCCTTCGGCATTTATGGAAACATATGTTAAAATCCATCAACCCAAAAGTAGCTTCCTTAATACAATCTTCTCAATATCATCTTCACAGCTCCCCCTAAAAGAGTAGGGATTTTTCACTTATATCTCTCCCCCTTTGACATCAATGGAAAATGGTTCCATATCTATTTTCCTTCTTTACACATCACATCACTACAAGGTGTAGCTTTTTCAAATCTTCATTCCTGTAATAAACCAGGTGCTTGATCACCCAAATATGTTCTGTTGTGTTTCTGCGATCACTCCCCCTAAGGAGTAGATCCAAGTATCAAGCCTAGTGAATAGTATATCTCTGATAGCTACTGGATTGATGCATTCCTGCATCATTTAGTTATCATAAGGAATAAATTTTCTATTTCTTTCTTTGTACATATGTACTCCAATCTGACTTTGTTTTCTGCAACCTTGTCTCTCAAAAAGTGATACTTGATTGAATATGTTTAGTCTTTGAATGCATAACATGATTCTTTGACATATTCATTATGCTTGTATTATCATAATGTATAATCACTGGTTCTTCAAATATTATCCCAATGTCCTTTAGAATTTGTCTCATCCAAACAATCTGTGTGCAATTTATAACAGCACCTACATATTATGATTCAGCAATAGAGTGAGCTATACAGTCTTGCTTCTTACTCAACCATGAAACCAACCTTTTTCCAAGGAAAAATGCACCACCACTAGTGCTCTTCCTATCATCAAAAATTCCTGCCCAATCTGCATCAGTATAAGCATGCAATATAAAATCATTAGATTTTTCATACCATAATTTTTATTCCAATGATCCTTTCATATATCTAAATATCCTCTTAATTGCAGAAAGGTGAATCTCCTTATGATCATCTTGAAACCTTGCAGCAATTCTAATTGCACTAGCTATGGCTGGTCTAGTGTGAGTTAAGTACTACAAACCTCCAATCATGGACATGTATTTTGTCTGAAAGATTCATCAGTAGTAGTAAGCTTGCATCCAGTAACCACGGGTGTTCCAATAGGTTTACAATATTCGATCCCAAACTTCTTTAGCAACTCCTTAAGATACTTGGTTTGAGAAATAAAATTGCCATCTTCATTTTGAGTAATTTGCAAACCAAGGAAGAACTTCATTTCACCAATCATAGAAATTTCAAATCCACTTTTCATTTCTTCAGCAAATTTCTTTCTCATTTCATCATTGCCTCCAAAAATAATGTCATCCTCAAATACCTCAGTAATTAAGATTCCATCTTCACTGGTTCTTAGGTACAAATTACTATCTGCACTACCTTTTCTGAAACCAAGAAGTAATAAATACCTATCTAACCAAGCATACCAATCTCTAGGAGCTTGTTTTAGACCATATAATGTCTTCTTCAATCTGCAAACCATATTTTTGTCATCTGTCAAAGAAAAACCATCAAGTTTCTCAATGTAGACTTCTTCTTCTAGATCACCATTCAGAAATGCAAACTTCACATCCATCAAATATAATTTAAAGTCTTTATGTACTGCATAATAAAGGAACAATCTCACTACTTCTAATCTAGCAATAGGGGAAAATGTTTCTTCAAAATCTATTCCTTCCTATTGTGAATAGCCTTTACAAATCAATCTAGCCTTATTACTTACAACCATGCCTTCTTCATTCATTTTCTTTCTGAAAAATCATTTAGTACCAATCATATTCTTAAACTTAGGTCTAGGAACTACTTCCCAAGTGTTGTTTTCCTCTATCTGATCCAATTCTTCCTACATTTCCTTGTTCTAAGATTCATCTTTACATGCTTCATTAGTAGCCTTAGGTTCAACTTGTGAAATCAAACAAATTTTGTTCCTAAGATTTGATATTGTCATCATGCTCTTATTACAATTACCAATAATCTGATCTTTAGGATGATTTCTCTAAACATACTTTGGAGTCTTAGTAGAATCACTCAAGCATACCTCAATTTCATTGTCAATCTCAAAATTTTGACTTTCTTCTTGTCCAACAATAATCTCCCTATTTTCTAAAATATGATAATAGTCATACATTCTTTCTTGAATCTAAAACCTTTCATTAATATTCACATTTTCAATTTCAACTATTTTCCTTAGTCTTAAATTGAAACATCTGTAAGCTTTTCTTTTTGTAGAATATCAAAGGAAAATTTCTTCATCACTTCTAGCATCAAACTTTCCTATCTCATCATCCCTTTTGATGTAACACTTGCTACCAAATATTCTGAAATATTTCACCGTGGGAGTATGATTAAACCAAAGTTCATAAGGTGTCTTATTCATACCTTCTCTAATTTGTACCCAATTCAAAGTGTAGACTGCAGTACTAACTGGCTCTCTCCAATGTATATGTCTAACATTTCCTTAAAGCAACATAGTCCTGACAACATTTAATATAGTCATGTTTCTTCACTCTACAATCTCATTATGTTGTGGTGTTCTAGGAGCATATGTCTGTCTGTAATTCCCATGCTCTTCGGAGTAAGCATTGAACATATTAGATGTAAATTTGTCATCTCTGTCTCACCTCAAACACTTTATCTTCAAACCAGATTCATTCTCAATTTTTGCTTTGAAGATTTTGAACTTATCAAATGCTTCAGATTTCTCTTTAATAAATGAAACCCACATCATCCTATAATAGTCATCAACAAAGAGTATAAAGTACCTTTCACCGTATTAAGATCTTATTTTTGTATGACCATAGAGATCTGTATGTACCATATCCAACTTATCTTTCTCTATAAATGATTTTCTCTTAAAGTTTCTCTTAGTTTATTTTCCCATAACACACTCTCTACACATAGTGTTAGTAGGCTTCACAATTTTTGGCAAATGTTTGACTGCATTAATGTTACTGGCCTTTATAATATTATCAAAATTTATGTGACAAAACATTATATTCCATAACCAATTTTCATCTACCTTCACAAAAAACCAAGTTGCCTCAGTGTTATTCAGCTCAAACACATTACCTCTTGATTTATTCCTTAAAGCGATGAGTTTTCCATACTGACCTCTAATAGTACATTTCTCATTCGTGAACTGTAAGTGATATCCCTTGTCTACAAGTTGTCCAACACTCAAAAAATTGTGCTTAAGTTCATCAACAAGTAAGACATCATTAGTGTTTGTCTTCCCATCAAGAGATATTGAACCTACTCCAATGATCAGCTTAGGAGTGTTATCTCCAAATCTAACTACACCACCATCATATTTACTCAATTTAACAAATTTATCTTTATCACCAATCATATGATGTGAACATCCATTATTAATTATCCATTCTGATTTCTTTCAACATTTGATACTAGGGCTTTTTCTTCATGAACAGACTCATCATCTTTAATAGCAATAAATCCAATTTCATCCTCATCCACAATATCATCATCAGACACACCTTCACTAGCATAGCAGCATTCCTTGTCTTTTCAGTAATCAGGCCTACAAAATTTAGGCTTATACTTAGGAATCCTTGTAGGACATATAAATACAAAATGACCAATATTATTATGAGAAAAACATTTTAGGGGTAACTTTCCTTCAAATTTACCCTTACCTCTCTTTTACCTTCTTGTTATTAGAGCCACAAGTTTGTCCACTTTTCTTTCTGCTTCTTGAATCTATGCCCACTCATCAGCATATTCTCCAAGCTCTTCATGTATATTGGTTTTTCTAGAACTCGCAAGGATTTATAAGGTATTTTTGTCATTATGAACACTAGCCTTGAATGTAGATACTACTTTGGGTAAAGCATAATGCAGCTCAGCGGTCTCAAAGGTGGTTAGCTTACCAATCAAGAATTCTTTGTTGAAATTATTTATCAGTGGTATGATCTCCTCTATCTCTTGCACTTTAGGCTTGTAAATAGGTGTAAAATATCTAAGAATCTTTGTGACGACTTCATCTTCAGTTATGTACCTCCTAAGTTTCTGATTCTAGTAACAACCTCTATAACCCTCTAAACATATGCTTTGATATTCTCATCATCTCTCATCCTCAGAGTCTCCATTTTAGTCTTCCAATTCTGTAATTTTGCTTTCTTAGTGGACTAATCTCCTTCATATAGAGCCTCTAGCCTTGTCCAGATCTTATGAGCTGAATCAAGATCTTTGACCTCTATAAATTCCACCTCAGAGAGAACACTTATCAGTGCTTCCCTTGTAACCATATTGCGAGAAAATAATTTCTTTTCTTCCTCGGTAGAATTCCCTAGCTCATCTTCTTCCTTGACTGGTTCATCCTTCCTTGTAATCATCCAGTAGTCAATTCCTAAATAGATCAAATGATTTCCCATCTTGTTCTTCACTGTATTTTGGACTCTCCTTCCTATAGTAGGCCATCTCAGAATCTCCTCAAGAAGTTAAGATTTCACTTAGAGGACCACAATCTGTGATACCAATTGTTAGCACAACTAAGAGGGGGGTGAATTAGTTGTGTGCCCAATTAGTAAAACTTCAAAATCATACACCAATTACACAATACAAATCATAACACAAGTATTTTTTGTCGAGGAAAACCATGTTAAGGGAAAAAATAGGTGGTAATTAACACCCACAAATAATATACTAAGAGTATAATGTCCCTGTTAGGAGCTGAATATTATATTTAGTACAAATCCTTGTTAAAGGATGAACCCTGTTAGGGGAAATACAATTAGGCTCACTTTCCAAGCACATTTCTTAAATGTGAAGGTTAAACCCACCTTCTGGGTCCAAAAAAAAAGTATAGAGATATACTTAAAACAATGAATTGGATGGTAGAAACTTGCTTTGCTTATATAGTTCCAATGAAGTGCATTACAACCAAAAACACTTCTCTATATCAGCAGAACTCACATGCACATCTGCTCATCATTCCATGCACATATTACAACAACATGAAATGACTTTCCTTTATACAAGTTACAACAAGCAATTAGGTAGGCATGTTAAGACTTTCCCAATGCACAAATAAATACATAGACCCTTGCAAAGATACACACAATACCTTAAAAAAGTAAAAATTAAATATAAATCATCAATTACATGCCATGATCCATAATCCAATCTCACCATCCTCTAAACATGTTACACCACTAAAGTTGGCCATAAATAGGTCTCTGCAAGATCACAGGTCAAAGCTAACGTCACCAAGAATCCAACAACCCAAGAATCACAAATAGCATTCTCCAACATGTCTTCTTCCATGCCTCAAGATTGCATAACATAACACATGCTCACATCCAAGTTATCCCCAAAAAATAGGGACTAACTCTGTCATAATCCTCTGTCACTATTCTGAAGCCAGTCATCACCAAAACAACTATAACTCATGAAAATAACCACATACAATCCTGCAATCTTAGAAATAAGGTATACATACTCCCTTCTACTCTAATATGTACTCGCATACTCTGAAACATCATACATTGCTCGTACATCCCCGCTAGACCATCGTGATCCAATCATAACCAGTCTGTCTGAGACTCCTAATGAAACCAATTGAATCATATGTTTACATCAATAATAAAACATGAATTTCAACACCTCAAACATAAATAATTCCAATAGTGGGCCCCCTTGGATGACTCTTCCAAAATCTTAACTCATATGCAAAAAATTAAAGTATCATTCTATTCATTAAAGTGTTGTTACAAAACGATAGTAATATGATAATTTTAAAGTGCACAAGATAGTTGTATGTACATAACTACTTTAAAATTACATTCATTGAATCACATGTAAGAGAAATGTAGATAGATCACATAGCAACTTGATATCAACAAAAATATATGTGGATAGATTCATGCCCATAGCTAAATAAGTTTAAGAAAGTACTATGAATATTGTCATCAACTAGGTGCCAAACCCCATAATAATACCTACTAGTAATCACCCTTTTTATGGTTCTCCACCTTCCACTTGCTCATTTCCAGCAATGAGCCTTTCTAATCCTAATTTCTCTTGTTGAGAAAACAACACCCACAATTTTATCCTATGGTTTATCTTGATTTTTCTATTAAACTGGTTTTTCTCTTTAAGTTTTCCTTTTTATGATTGGTCTTTCCAATTTCTGCTAGGTTTTTTTTTTATGAATATCTTGAAGCAACAAGCTCCAAAAATGTGGCGTTATGAGTTCCATTTCACTTGCCTTGTCTATGATTTCTTCTTTGTGCTTGAACAATTTTCATATGGGTTGTAGACAAAGTGACTCATGTGCATCTGCTATGCTTCAATATGTTACATTTAATTTGTAGTTCTATCAAACAGATATATTACATCAATTATTTTTAGTTTGTTTACCCTGTATTATTCTATAACGGTCAACAAGGAGTAAGGATCTGCAACATCATGAGTGAAAGCAATTTGGTAGAAGAAGAAAAAAGATATCCAAGGTGCTTCATTTCATTTCATGAGCCCTAGTTTTTAATCTTTTTTAAAGAACAAAAGTCAAACACATCCAGAGCCCAGGATGCCAAAAAAAGGGCAAAGAGCATTTTTTTCATTTTTCACTTAAAACATGTGCTAAAAGCATAATTCAAATATTTTTTTCCTCTAAACCCTAAAATGACCCTAGAAGAGGCCAACTTGGATGCAACCGCTTGGGATCTTACTAGACTCGCTACAAAATATGATGATGATGATAACATCGCAACACATGGTGCATCTAGTACAAGTGGAACCACTTTGGGTTCAAATGATCTTGAGCTTGCAGTGGTTGGAGATGAAGAGGATTTTTTAAAGAATCATTATGATTCTGATTACTGAATCTTTATTAATGAACATTGAACCATGAACTATGTTTTGATTTTGTAATTGTAATGATTCTCCAATTTCATTGGAAACCTCAACATAGAGTTATATGATATGGATTATTTGAATATTTATGAACTATCAATTGACATTTAATATTTATCTCGATCAATGATGAAGTATCATACTATCAAATTATTCCAATCCCTAATGCTACTACTCTGATTATCTTGAATCAAGGTGATACTGATAGGGAAGTGGCTGCAAGGGCAAGGTCAAAGGTTATAGGGGAAGAAATTGAGGCATTGGAGCCGCCTATTTCTCCATGGGAAGAAGTCTCAAAGTTTTCTCCTAGTGGGAAAGCTAGTGGGATCTTGCACTCTGGCATTTTTAGCCTCGATAATAACCCATGGTTGATATTGGCATGGCTCACATGCCTGGGTTGTTCATTGAAAGCACTAGCTTTGTCACCATAGATTCCTTGTATATTGGACAAGACTAGTGGTAACAAACTCTGTTAGGATATTATCTTCTGTAACAAATTACTGGCGGTAGAATCCAATCTTTGTTAGTGGCCTGAATCTTGTTGCATTCCTTAAATATAAAAGGAATTCCAAGACCATAAAAAGGGGGGTTTTGGTTCTAAAAAGTTTCTTTAGTTGTAAGTAGGATAGTGTTTAGTTTCAAGTCGTTGAAGGTGAATGTAATTTTGAGATAATGTAATCTCATGAGTAGTGTTACCAATTTGTGCAATTATAAATACTAATGCCATAAATTTGTCTCCAACTTCATATACTTAAATCATATGAATTCAATACATTAAATATGGTTGACTTTGTCTCTGTAATTTTCTTGTGGGTGTGTTATTTGTTCACGAGTCTCTCTTAAGGAGAGAGTTAAATTTCTTTATGTAAATAACAAAGATTTTTAGTGTATGAAATGGATTGTTGAAGTAGAACTTTATAATAACATGAGTGAGCTTGTTAATTTAAGCATTAACATATTTAAATCCCACTTGTTAAGTTTTATCTATTCATAGGATCTTTTTCATGGCTTTACTTTCACTCTCTAGCTAAAGATTCAACACTGGACTATTGAGAGCCTTAGAAGATTTTCAGATTTAAAATCAAATTAATCAAATACATTGTTCCTTTCTATTTTTTCTTTTCTGTTTAATTTATATGTGTTCTTGAATCTCCATGGTCCTTAGAAAATTGTGGAGGATGCATTTAAAAGTAGTTGTATAACACTCCTCAATGATTCTGAGTATGAGATATATAATTTATGTGTTCTTAGTGTTTGATAAAGAAAATTGGATTACGTGTTCAAGTGATGAAATAAAATCCCCTTCTACATCAAATATGATAATTACCCACATTTGAAGGTTTATAGGTGGCCATTAGAATGAATATAGATAATATGTACAAACTTAGAATAAGGAATACCATCCTGAGTCCTATGGAGCTTGAAGTGGAGAAGGTTGTCCAAGCCTTGTCAGTAAGTTTTTTCTTGTCCTGCTAGAATAATCCCCTACACACTACTCATTTACACCTTTTCTAACCTTTTTGTAAAATAAAATTCTAGTGTTGTCCTCTTCTTGTTCCATCACTTCTTTGTCACCTTAAATCCTCAATCACAGGCAATTTCTATGATATGATTATTTTGAGACATATATATTACACTACCAATACTAGATCACTACGGCCCCTAGCCAAAAATTCATAAGACCAATAAGTTGGAATCATTTGTCGTTGCACTAAAAGCTCAAACTGTTAATGTCTGATACAAATGCTAGATTTAACCCGATCTACACAAGGCATTTAATCTGTCACAAATCTTCAAGGAGGTGTTGACCACCAAGTCAACAATCCCCCCTCAGCATCAATTGAGCCTTCAACAGCCACTGAAGGGAGATTTGAACCCATGACCCAAGGCTTGATACCAATTGTTGGAATCATTTGTCGTTGCACCAAAAGATCAAACTGTCAATGCCAGAAACAAATGCTAGATTTAACCTAATCTACAGGAGGCAGTTAAGCCATGTAAAAAATATCCAAGGAGGTTTTAACCACAAAGTCAACACAATATCCAATGGAGCTTACTTTTTCAAATAATTCAGATAAACATTAACTTCTAGGAACACTAAATGGCACCTTTTCATCAACCTTATGTGTTCAGTAAAAAAACTTAGTGGCCCTAGTTAGCAGGTTGTATGGGGAGAAGGAAGCTTCTCATTTTCAATAATCCTAAGTCTCATTGGTACATATGTTTCTCAAATAAGGGCCAATTTCAAACTAGGTAGTTGTTTTGTCACTCATTTTGTCCAATAAAATAATGAGAGTCGAGTCTTATCTAGTGGACACAAATCCAAAATTCTATACTACCTCTTACTTATGTTATATTTTTTGTGCAACTAATACATTCTTTGGGGAGGAATTGGACATGGAACATCCCATGTAATTTTTTCCATGTTTATTGATAGGACTGACGAGAGCACAAATATGCATCCAAATATTACCACATCTGTGATCGATTCTTTAGTCCCTTGCATGAGCTATTATTTGAGGAAAGTTTTCCTAGGTTGTTTGAAGACATGATGAGAATATTGGAGAACCTAAAAGATTTATCCCTATATGATTTTTTAACATATAAGAAGATCTATGGCACCACAAAGGTGCCCCTTACTTTTCCCAAGCATGTACCTAGCATGTTGTTGATCAAGAAGTTGCACATCATAACACACTCTTGAGATTTAATGAATCCATGGAAGCAATGGTAATGGATGTAGATGATATGATCTAGTGGCTAGGGCTACAACTAGGGTTGCTAGAATACAAGCAAATGAATCAAACATCCTTAAAATGACATGAGAAATTGGTAAAGGATCACTTACTCATTTGGATTTCTCATGACGGATTTTTGTAATCAACATTATTCTAGTGTTTCTTCAAGGTCTCATAAGGTCCTAAATACCATTTAGAATCAGTTTAAATCTTTTTATAAGGTAATTGATGTCATTTAACTCATGTAGACCTAAAAGGTCCTGATTGGGTCAAACATGGTCAAACCACTCAAAGTGTGTTCAAAATGAGTGGAAATGATGTAATTGGACTCATATTGTCCATTTTCACATGTATTAGGGATAGGCATAAATTTTTGAGTTAATTTGTAAGGCCTCTTTTGGTTGAGGCACAAGTTGTTAAGATTTGAAGAAGTTGAATACAAATTTTGCTTTGTTTCCCTACTTTATAGCTATTTTCTCATGTTTCAGAGAATTGTAAATACATGTACTATACTTTCACACCTTGAAAATCACATTTATGGAAAGAGGGGAGAATCTAGTTTGATTTGAATTTTTTTTGAACTTTTTTCATTAAAGTTTGAAGGAGTTATTGCCATTTTTATCAAGGTGGGTCTAAAATCCTCACCAACTAGGGTTTGAACGTTAAAATGCTTGTAAGACTCCATTCCACCATAGGAAAAATCAAAATCTTGGTGGAATGGTAGTGCTTAAGGTCCCTTTGAAAATGCATCTAGTTTCAGAGGAAGAGGTGGAGTTGGGAGAGATAAAATGGAAGCCCTAGCCCTGACATTTGCTATGTAACAGGCTTGTTTGTGTGGCTACGAATGCAAATTTGGAGTTTGAGACAAATTTGAGGGGTTTAGGAACCTAAAACCTGTATAATATTTGTTTTTGTGTTGAATTCTATCTATTTTTGTAATTTTTCAAGTAATTTTCAAGGGTTTTCAAGTACTTGCTTTGGAAAATAGGGCTAATTGTGCCCCCAAAACTGGTTGCAGGCCTATTTTTCCTTTGTTGTCCCAAAACAACATATGGGATTTTTTCAATATGTCATGTAGATCTGAAAAGGGTATTCCAAATTGTCCTTTATTTGTGCATAAGGATAGGATTTGAATAATTAAATCCCAAAAACAAGTCAGATAGGGCTAGTAGGCCTAGTTGTCATGTATGAAGAAAGTGTGAATAAAACTTGTCAAGTGGCCTTGCGGGGTCTTTGATTGGGTTGATGGGGATACAAGGAAGTCCTTAGGACAAAAAATAATATTTTGAGGAGAACCATTTCATGTCAGGCACAAAGTTTTCTATAGGATCCTTTGTTGGGATGTCTAATAGGAACAATGAGAGAAGCCTGTTTGAGGAGTCACCTTGAGACTTTGTTGAGTTTTTTCATTGTGTCCTTATCTTCCAAATAAGTCTTCTACATCAGAAATGAAAGGGAATAAGAAGGAAATTGAGCACTTGAAACATCAAGTGGAATACTTCAAGGCTACAAGGTATGAGATAGGTGGTTTCATAGAATACACGTTATAAATCCATGACTTGACCTTGGTGAAAAAGGAGTTCTACAAGGATGTGTTAGATTTATAGGATGCATACCAAGATGTATAAAAACATTATTATATGTTAAAATAATAGAAGCATCATGAGACATGATGGAAAAGATGCATGTATATCTCTTAGTAGAATGACAACATGCATTCAAGGAAGCATTACTTAAGATACGAAGGAACCATTTTTGGGAGAAAAGAAGATAAACCAAATCAAAATGGGACTAATTGCTCAAATGATGCAAATCATAACTTAATGAGGAAACTAAAGAGATATTGAAAATCCATGGTCATTAATTAAAAGATGAGATGAAAATAAGGCACGGATGTCACTCACTGCCCTTTAAGGAAAACAATATTTTTTTCCTCAACATGAAATAATGGCACAATTGAGTGGGATCTAGGGCCAACAAAGAGGCACTTTAGAACTCATCCTACACATCAATAAACAAATCAACAAAATAAATGCAAATTGACATAATAACACAACTATATTCGACTAAATTATTGAAAGTCAACTATTGGTACCTCGTTCTCCATCCAGATTACAAAATCGGTCCATTTTTTGCTTTGTAACGTTTCCTTTTCAAATTGTGTTGGATGTCGGCCATATTTATCCTCATGTAAAAACATGGAACGTGGACTGTTTAAACTAATTAATATGCAATGGTTTACTTTTTTGTAGGATATATATATA
>MU227609.1:247873-268905 GCA_018584345.1 Thuja plicata | reverse complement strand
TATACACATATACATATATATATACATATATATATGTATATATGTATAAATATATACATATGTGTGTGTGTGTGTGTGTGTGTGTGTGTGTGTGAATATATATGTATATATATATATATGTATATATAAATATATATTTCTTTTTTTAAATTTAGAAACTAAAACCTAAAAACCAAAGAAACAATGGAAACATTTACAAATCTATAAATTGACAATGTATTACCTCATTGTGGCTAGAGTCTTCTCCCTTCCCTCTATTTCTCAACATTTTGAGGCAACCTATGAGAAATTATTTTTGTCCAATCTATGGAGGCAAACGAAGTACACACTACCAAGTATGAAAGTTTTCAAAAGCAAGGCACCAAACAAAAAAATAATAGAAATGGGTGATTAATGAGAAAGCTTTGCCTTGATGAATGAATGAATGAATGATTTTAATGAAGTCCACGAGACCAAACTGTCTAAGGGACCAAAATACCACAACCTTAAGAAATTTCCATTTTTTTATCTTCTGTTTAAATTTTAACCCAAAAAACCAGCAATTTGGTTGAGCTTATCTCCTTCAAATGTACAATTAATCTTATCTTCTTCAAATAAATTGCACATGTTAGTCTTAAATCTTATTTCATAATGAGCCCTAATATTGTCATAAGGTGAACATCCCATGAGAAAGTGTGATTCATTGAAACCCTGTGATGGAATGAATAATATAAAAATAAGACCGCCAATTAACCCAAATCAACTGAAGCTTGGTCATTCTCTAGCATGTGGCATCCCTTTTCTACAAATCTATTACTACAAATTCTATCTAAATATCTTTATATGGATTCAAATTGAACCAAAAGGAAAAACATACATGGTTTTCAAGTTTAACGTGAAATCAGGGGTTTGATTTCTATCCATCTATCCTCTACTCTCTATCTCACATGAAATTTAAATTGGGAGACCAAACACTCTAAACATTGTCTATCATATGTTTTTTCTTTGGCAAGAAAATAAAAGTGGGCAACAAAACTAAAAACTAAAATATCAACAAGAACAACCTAACAAACAAAAAACCACTGAAATAGAAAATCAGAGCGACATATGGCAGTAAGTTTAACGCAGGTGAGAATTTTTATTTGTTTTTTATTCATTAGTGGGCACTATAGTGATGTTAGACCTGATATCAGATTACTAAGAGAGGGTGAATCACTAATCTACCAAATCAACCAACTTTACAACCACTTAAACTTTAATCACCATTCACAAGATTGACCTTAATAAGAGTAAATGAAAACTTAAGCATCCAAGATCATCCACAAATTTAACATGCATATTTATCTTTTAGAAACCCAAATAGGAAAAAAACCATGGTGGGTATTAGTACATACTAAACTAATGTACTCTTCTGAAGTACACCATGTGAGGAACTTAACCCTGTCAGGAGTTTACAACAACATTGTTAGGTGCTACCCGGTTAAGGGATTTACCTTAGGGCTGTTAGAACCTTTACCCTGTTAAGAGTAGCCTTGTTAGAGGACTTAACAACACAAGATAATGTGTCACCTTGATAGAGGATTTATAATAAATATATGCTAGGATCTACCATGTTAAAGGATTTCAACTACTATAACTATTAGGGAACAACAACAATAATCATCTACAAAATAGCACAACCTCTGCTTTGTTACTCCTAAAGTTAATTTTGTTGTCATTAGTTTTATGCAAAGTAATATATTGGTGAATGTAACCGAAGCATGTAAGTAAGTATAATGCAGGGAACAGAGACGGTAAAGGCAACCGAGATAGCCACCAAGCACCAAGTAGTTATCAAGCACCGAGCAAGCTACACATACCGAGTCATGCAAAGACAGTTACTATGCACTCATAAGCACCAAGAAGAGAGTTTAGAGTTACCAAACAAGCACAATTATGTTACCAAGTATTCCAAAGATAAAATTTTAATTGAATTTAGATATGTTGAATCTAGACACCTAGCAGGAAATGTTGCATAGAATTCAAGGCAAGCGTTAGTTGAATCATTGGGATTCTGATGTAATGACAAATATTTCTCACAACCTATCTTCTCCTAGGATGTTCTATAGGCTGCCTCTCTAGCCTATTAGGGCTCTTAGCTAACCCTAATTTCCCAAGGATTCAGTTTAGAGTTACCAAACAAGCACAATTATGTTACCGAGTATTCCAGAGCTGACATTTTAATTGAATTTAGATACATTGAATCTGGACACCTAGCAGGAAACATTTCACAAAATTCAAGGCAAGCATTAGTTGAATCATTGGGATTCTGATGTAATCACAAATCTTTCTCACAACCTATCTTCTCCTAGGGTGTTCTATAGGCCGCCTCTCTAGCCTATTAGGGTTCTTAGCTAACCATAATTTCCCAAGGATTCTCTTCTCAGATCCTTCTCCTATTCAACTTGTCAACATCATCTAAGTAATCAACTCAACCATCTATATGCTCCATGATTGTCTTCTTGGATTTTAACACCAAGTGATCCAATAAGGCTATCATTGTTCACCAATGGAGAGGAAGGGCCAAAACAGGTCAATTGCATCCAAAACAATGCCTAATAACATAGATTTCAATGAAACCCTAAACAAGTTCAATAACTTGCTCCAAACTCACTAAAATAGGGCTACAAGCATTAGGCCTAATTAGGCACCTTTTTGCATATAACTCACAAATCTCCTTAACAAGGTAGAAAAATAACTCCAGATTCAGACACCCTTTTTGAATACCTAAAGGATTTTCTAGGTCTTTACTTCCCAAACTGTCTGTACAAAGGGTTACTATTTTCAAGCCTATAATTAAGGGTTTCACCATACACTGAGCATACCCATCAGGGTTTGAGTTTTCACCATGAAGAACTCATCACCAAAGCTTCCCATTGGATTTGGGGCTTCTCCATACACATTTCCTCCTCTCCACATCCTCTTATTGAAGCAACCAATGCTTTCAATCACTCATATTGCCTTTGTAATTCATTGTGATCCCTAGCCATGCATCTTTGGCTCGCCTAGGGCATCACTGCAAAAATATAAAACAAGCTTTCCATGGCCCAAAATTCTCCACACATATAGTAAAAGGAGTTATATCACCCATTCCAAGATCACGTACAAGTGCCACAGTCGAATGATGAGCTATGATCCCATTTACAAAAATTGTCTGGTTCAGACCAGCGACAGTGCACAAAACAAAATTATTTTAAAAAGTAATGAAATAAGAACAAAGATGATAAATAGTCACATGAAGAATCAATTAATTACATAATATTCCTCATGCACAAGTCACAGTGTAGAGTTCAATCCATTAAAACCTAAAATGTGTACAAAATGCTCAACTATAACCAAAGTTTCAATTACACAATTCATACAATGACTTCAAAAATTCATCCAACCCCACACACAGGTTGGGGGAGGCCTTATATATTTTACCATGGAACAAATACAACTATTTCTAACATATATACAACCAAATTCTTGAAGATTCATAATTGCAAGAAATGTTGTCAATGACAACATTGACAACTTTTACAACTTTTTTATTCTTGCACTCAAACTTGGTCAACACACTATGAAACTTATCCAAATGAACTATTATACCTATTAGACCTAAAAATAGCTCTCCTAGGCTCTAATAAGTATAAAATCCATGGTTCCACCACTCTTGTAACACTTACCTAAATTGGACAAACCATTGCTTCCTAAACATCAAATGATCTAGTTTGGTCTTCTAACCAAATCAACACACCCTAGGACCTATCTAGTCCTATTATTTCACTAGTGGCTTGGCTAAGACCACTACAAGACAAAATATGTCTAGGATCCCTAGGTTACCATCTAGCCTTACCTAGGTTCTCATGCATCATTCCCCACAAAAGGAAAGTTATGTCAGTCTAGTGGACAAAATGTCTTCAGGAATGCCCTTCTTCTTGAAATTTGTAGTTGCAACCCCTGTTACCTCTAACTCTATTTTTTTCTTCCACTAGATGAGGTGTCCCATGTACACCTTATGCCTGGTAATCTCCTTGACCCTTGAATCCAACACCTTATCTTCTTATGTCTGCATCTTCAGAAGTAAAGCCTCTGGTTCTACATCTTTCCCAACCTCTTCTTTGTTCACATCTCTCTTATTCAAAGGTCCTTTAAACTTTATCAAGTCTACCACATTGAAAATAGGTGAGATTCTCAATTTAGTAGTTAGATCCACCTTATAGGCATTAGCCCCATACTTTTCCAAGATCTTTCAAGGTCCCACTCTCTTCATCTTTAGTTTTGTAGGCATCCCCTTCTGCAACCTAGACTTATTCAAATGTACCATAACATAATCACATATCTCAAATTGAACATCTTTTCTCTTCTCATCGACTTTGGCCTTCAACTTTTGGGTAGACACCAGTATATTCTTTTGCACCTGCTCTTGGATCTCCTTCGTGGTTTGAGTGAAGTCTTCAGCATGACCACTCCTATACTCCATGGATCCAAGGTATCTAAGCTCACATACACCCCTTGGGTGCATCCCATAAACAACTTCAAATGGGCTTCTACCTGTTGTTATATTAACATTATCATTGTATGCATACTCTACTTGGGGAATGACCACATCCCATGTCTTCCCATACTCCTTGGTTAGGCACCTTGACAAGTTTCCAAGCACTCTGTTAACCACCTCAGTTTTTCAGTTTGAGGATGGTAAGCTGAACTAAATGACAAGTTGGTACCCAATCTACTCCAAAATGTTTTCCAAAAATGGCTCATGAACTTAACATCCCTATCTGATACAATACTTAGGGTTATTCCATGGATTCCTACAATCTCCTTAAAGAACAAGTGTGCAATGTTACTGGTATCATTTGTAGTCCTACAAGGTATAAAATGACCTATCTTACTAAATATGTTTACCATAACATAAATACTATCATGGACATGCTTTGTCTTAGGTAACCTTACAATAAAATCCATGCTAACACACTCCCATGATCTGTTAGGGATTTGAAAATGGTTGATACAAACCTTCATTTCTAGCTCCTCCTTTTGCTTTCATGCACAATACACACTATTCAACATACTTGGTTACATCTCTCACCATCTTTGGCCAATGGTAAAACCTTTGAACTAACTCTAGGGTTTTGTTCATGCCAAAATGGCCACTCAAGCTTCCATTAGGCTTTTCTTGAATGATATTTTCTCTCATTGAACCCTCGAGAACACATAATTGGTTCCCCTTAAACAACAATCCACTCTGCAAGTTAAAATCATAAAATTGACTATGAAAGTAATTCTAAAATTCAGATCATATCTTATAGGCCTCACCAAAGTCTTCATCTTCTCTATAGAGGTCTTTGAAACTCTCTATCCCAATGCTCTTCAACTAAACTTCTTGAATGGTTAGCAACCTCGTTCTTAGGGCATTTGAAACCTTGTTCAATTGTCCCTTCTTGTGCTTTATTTTGAATGTGAATGCTTGAAGGTATTCCATCCACTTCAAATGTATGTTACTGAGCATCTCTTGTGTGTTTATATATCTCAAGGCCTGGTTGTCAGTAAACACCACAAATTCTTTGGGTAATAAGTAATGTCTCAACTTCCTAAGAGACTGAACCAAACCATATAGTTCCAAATCATAAGAAGAATATTTCTTCTTGGATTCATTTAGATTTTCACAGAAGAAGGCTACTGGCCTACCTTCTTGACTTAACACACCCTCTACTACCATCCCACTTGCATCACACTCCAAAGTAAATAGTTTATCAAAACTAGGGAGTCTAAGGATAGATTGTGTTTCTACTTGCTTCTTCAACATTTCAAATGCTTTCTTTGCTCCAGAAGTCCATCTGAACTTAGTCTTTAGACCACGCTTAATGGTGTCTGCATTGGTGCACAAATTCCACTGAAGTTTCTTATAAACTTTTTGTAAAACTGAGCTAACCCATGAACACTCCTGACTTCTGTCCCTATGGTTGGTGTGGGATAATTTAGGATAGCCTCCACCTTAATTGGGTCCATCTTTAAAGACCCTTCAGATATGACAAATCCCAAATACATAATTTCTTGCCACAAGAACTCACATTTTTCAAGGTTGATTGATAACTTCTCTTCTTGCAACCTCTTAAGCACCATCTCCACATGCTTGACATGTTCCTCTTTTGTCTTACTAAATATAAGTATATCATCTAGATATACCACCACAAATACCCCTGTGAAATCCTTAAGCACTTCATTCATGAGCCTCATGAATGTGCTAGGGGAATTTGAGAGGCCAAATGGCATAACTCTTCACTCATACAACCCATCAATAGTCTTAAAAGTTGTCTTCCATTCATCCCCCTCTTTGATCATAATCTGGTGGTACCCACTTTTCAAGTCTAATTTAGTGAAATACTTTGCCCCCCCAAAATAGTCCATCAAATCCTCTATTCTAGGAATTGGAAATTTGTATCTGATTGTGATCCTATTAATAGCCCCAGAATTAGTACAAAGTCTCCACTTACAACCTTTCTTGGATGTTAAGACCACTGGTATGACACATGGGTTGATGCTCTTCTTGATTAGCCCTTGGTCTAACAACTCCTGCACTTGTCTAGCCACCTCTAGGTTCCAGTATGGAGTAAGCTTGTATGCTACCTTATTTGGCAATGATGTGTCAGGTACAAATTTAATTTGATGAGTTATCATGCTTCTAGGAGGTAAAGTTGTAGGAGTCCCATCACTGACAATATCTTTGTACTTTTCAAGCAGCTCTCTGATTTCTAATGGCAATGGTTCTTATTTGGGCAGCTCTTCTTCCTTAGGCTTACAAAATATGGCATAGCCTTCACTCCCTTCATCTTTAAGGGCATTTATGAACTCCTTTCTACTACTCAACAAGACACTTGGGGTCTTGGGTTGTGGCTCATCTTCCTCCAACAAGGATTGTATCTTAAAATTTCTACTATCTTTCTTGAAAGATATGGAGTTCTCTTTCCCATCATAGACTACACCCCTATCATATTTCCAAGGCCTGACTAGGAGTAGATGACATGCATCCATAGGTAGCACATCACATAGTAACTTGTCCTTGTACCCTGCAATAGAAAACTCTACCCAAGTCTGCTCATTCACCAGCACACTCTGGCCCTTGTTCAACCATGTCACCTTGTATGGATTGACATGAGGTATCTTTGTCAAGTTGAGTTTGTTGACAGCTTCCTCTAATATAATATTGTCTATGGAGCCTAAATCCACAATCACCTTGCAAACTTTACCAAGGATTTTACATCTGACCCTAAACAATGCTCTCATATGCTTGGGTTCATCCTTAACTGGTTGTCTAATAAAAAATCTTTTGAACATCAATTTTTCTCCCATCTCTAACTCAATGTCATCAACCTCTTGTGCTTTGACACTTATTTTGTCCTCTTGAGAATATGCAATCCTCTTGTTATTGTTAGAAGAAGTGGGCTTATCTGGCCACCTATAGGCAGGGTGACCCAATTGGCCACAATTGTAACATTTCATACTTGCAAAGTATGAGTTGCTTCTGCCTAAACCCCTTCCTCTATTAGAGCCTCCTTGAGTACCTCTTCCTCTGGTATAACCCCCTCTTGGAGTATTTTCATTACCATGCTCTGTCAATTTGGACTCTCCCCAATTTCTTTGTTCATTACATCTACCTTGATAACCACCTCTATGACCCCCTTGATCTCTACCTCTTCCTCTACCTCTTATATTAGAGTCTCCTTTCTTCTTGTTCCTCTCTTCCACCTTAAGAGCTAATTGGTGGCACTTCTGAATAGTGGTTGCAGTCCACAAACTTATCTCCTCTTGGATGTTCCATTTAAGACCACCAAAGTATCTGGCTACCTTGATAGGCTCCTCTTCTTGAATCTTGGACCTAAGGCATAACTTTTGAAATTCCTCTGTATAAGAGGCCACATCCAAGTCCTTTTTCTTAAGACCTTCTCTCTTTCTATAAATTCTAATTTCATAGTCCTCTGGCAAATAGTTCTCCTTTACCTTGGTCACCATGGCTTTCCAGTTAGCTATAGGTTGCTTACCCATCCTAACCCTTTCATCTTGCAGGTATTTCCACCATGTCAATGTTGATCCTCTTAGCCTTAACTTTGCCACTTTTAGTTTTTGTGCCTCTGTGACACCTTCACATTCAAAATGGTTCTCCATCCCCTCCACCCACTCCATCACTACTTCTATATCCATTTTCCCACTAAATAGTGGTACTCCTTATAATGCCTTTCCTCCTAGGGCTTTGATGGCTTTCAAGAATGGTTCCTCATTCAAGGGAGGGTCTAATTCAGGGATGATATCTTCCTCAACAATATTTTTGCCTATGTCACTGCTTTCACCTTCTTTTCCTTTATCTTTAGCATCAATTAATTCTTGTCATTTTATCCTCATTTCATCTAAGGCCTCTTCAAGGAGTTTGTTCTTCTCCTTTTTCTCACCCATATCCTTAGCTAACTCTACATTAGTCACCATACAGATCTCCCCTACTGATTCACCAGGATTTAGAAACATACACCAACTCCCAAATCTTTAACTGGCTTTGATACCAATCTGATGTGATGAAAAATCTTGCTCACAACCCTATCTTCTCCTAGGGTGTTCTATAGGCCACTTCTCTATCCTATTAGGGTTCTTAGATAACCCTAATTTACCAAGGATTCTCTTCTCAAATCCTTCTCCTATTCAACTTGTCAACATCATCTAAGTAATCAACTCAACCATCTATATGCTCCATGATTGTCTTCTTGCATTTTCACACCAAGTGATCCAATAATGCTATCACTGTTCACCAATGGAAAGGAAGGGCCAAAACATGGCAATTGCATCCAACACAATGCCTAACAACATAGATTTCAATGAAACCCTAAATGAGTTCAAGAACTTGCTCCAAACTCACTAAAACAGGGCTACAAGCATTAGGCATAATTACGTACCTTTTTGCATATAACTCACAAATCTCCTTAACAAGGTAGAAAACTAACTCCAGATTTTGACACCTTTTTCAAAGACCTAAAGGATTTTCTAGGTATTGCCTTCCCAAATTGTCTGTACAGAGGGTTACTATTTTCAATCCTATAATTAAGGGTTTCACCATACACTGAGCATACCCATCAAAATTTGATTTTTCACCATGAAGAACTCATCACCAAATATTCCCATTGGTTTTGGGGCTTCTCCATACACATTTCCTCCTCTCCACATCCTTTGATTGAAGCAACTAATGCTTTCAATCACTCAAATTGCCTCTGTAATTCACTATGATCCCTAGCCATGCATCTTTAGCTCACCTAGGGCATCACTGAAAAAATAACAAACAATATTTCCAGGGCCCAACCTTCTCCACACATATAGTATAAGTAGTTATCTCACCCAGTCCAAGATCCCGTACAAGTGCCATGGTGGAATGATGAGCTATGACCCCATTTACAAAAATTGTCTGGTTCATACCAGCAATAATGCACAAAACAAAAGTATTTACAAAATCAATGAAATAAGAAAAAAAACACTAACTAATCACATTCAGAATCAAGTAATTACATAAGATTCCTCATGCACAAGTCACAATGCAGAGTTCAATCCATTAAAACCTAAAATGTGTATAAAATGCTCAATTGTAACCGAAGTTTCAATTACACAGTCCGTACACTAACTTCAAAACTTCATCCAACCCCACACATAGGTTAGGGGAGGACTTATATAGTTTAACATGGCACAAATCCAACTGTTTCCGATAGTTATACAACCAAATTATCGAAGATGCATAATTTCAAGAAATGTTGTCAATGTTGTCAATGACAACATTGACAACTTTTACAACTTTTTGATTCTTGCACTCAAACTTGGTCAACACACTATTAAACTTATCCAAATGCACTATTATGCCTATCAGACCTCAAAATATCTCTCCTAGGCTCTAATAAGCATAAAATCCATGGTTCCACCACTCTTGGAACACTTACCCAAATTGGACAAACTATTGCTTCCTAAACATCAAATGATCTAGTTTGGTCTTCTCACCAAATCAACACACCCTAGGACCTATCTAGTCCTATTATTTAAATAGTGTCTTGGCTAAGACCACTACAAGCCAAAATATGTCTAGGATCCCTATGTTACCATCTAGCCTTACCTAGGCGTTCCTGCACCAAATTCCAAACACATGATTGAACATGATCACGAGGCAGATCCACCAATGAAGTTTTAGAATGCACAAGACATTGGAGATGTAACCAAAGTTTAACTAATTAATATCTACCATTGAATGATGATTCCCTAGATCTATTTAACCACCTAAATCATAGTTAACCTCCTGGAAACTGTATAAGAGATCATATTGAAAGAATGAGTAAGTTATTTTTGTTGTTATTGAAGTTGAAGAGCTGATTTTGATGAATTTATTGTGAATAAAAGCAAAGGAAACATAACTAGAAGGAAGCAGAGCTTATAATACTAAGCTACTGAGTGCATAATAAGGTAATAGAGTTAGTGAGAATAATGAGTATAGACAACATTTTATTGATGCATTCTGATCAGACATTTTTTTACTAAATTTTGTTGTAATCAAAGAAGTAAAAATCTCGTTTGTGGGTAGGCCCTAACAGGTCTTTATATTTTGTAAATCATGTACATCTCTCAGATTGAGATTGTAAAATCCTTTAAAAAGGTAGACTAAATAAGTCTTTTGTACTCTTAACTAAGTATTGTACTCTTAACTGAGTATTATACTCTTAAATGAGTATTATACTCCTAACAGGGTAAGCTATCAAAAGTAGCTAACATTGTAGCTCTAACCGAGAAATCTTTATATTGCAATAGTGGAGGATTGTGGTTGTCATCCCCACCGCATTTTTTTCCTCTAAAAAAGGATTTTTGTGTGACCAAAATCATTATGTTATGTGTTGCATATTTTATGATTTGAGTCATTTACTTTATGTTCATATTATGCAATGTGTTCAAATCGGTAATTGACCATCTTGTATGCTTAAACATTTTAAGGGTACTGATTGACCCCTCCCCTATCAGTACATAACTTTCCTAAGTTATTCCAACAATTGGTATCAAATCTTGGACTCTTGAGATAAGGGTTTAACCACTTGAGAGTAAATATCGTGGCTATGGAAAGTTACAAGCAATCTAAGAAGATTGATAGTCTTGAGTTTGAGTTAGAGAATGCACAAGAGGTGATTGAAGATCTGCAAAGAAAGTTATAAAAGTACTTAAAAGTGAGGAAGCATTTGTGTAGTGAAATAAAATCCACACAAGAGCATGTTGATACTCTTAAGACAACATCTAAAAGTAGTCTGAGTGATGAATTTGATTTAGCCATTGCAGAACTCATAGAAAATAACAAGACACTCACCGAGAAACTAAACTTAGAAAAGATAGATCAAGAAGTAAAAGGAATAAGAATGAGTGAGATACTTGACTCTAAGGGAGCAGTTGAAGATGCATTGAGATTAGCTGAAGGAGATAAAATATATTCTAAGACAAGAATAGCTGAGAAAGACAATGAGATCATGAGGATAACACAAGTACACTATAATATGACTAATCAACTAGTGAGAGATAATCTAGAGTTCACCAGGAAAAAAATTTGAGAATCAAGCACTGAAGTGTGAAGTTGAAAGATTGGCCAGTGAACTAAAATCTAAAAAAACAAGCCAATGAGGTACTAAAGAGAAATGAAGAAACACTGAGATCATTGGATGCACAAATTAAAGGTCAAAGACAAACAACTGAAAGACAAAACTGGACTTGGATTCAATAGTGAGAGCACTACTGAGAAAGGAGAGTCCTCTAATCAAGCTGACAATCAAGACACTTTTGCCCTCACCAAAGTCAAACAAGCCTAGTTGTTACTACTGTGGGAAACATGGACATATTGAAAATGTATGTAGAAGCAAAAAGAGTAAGTCACCGAGTTCACCCAAGTTTGATGGATATTTCTATAACTGCAATAAGTATGGTCAATGAGCACTTGAATGTAGATCAAAGACTGTAAACAACACAAGAAATCCTAAGTTTGTTGGCTACTACAATACTTTCAACAAGTATGGTTGCAAATCTAAAGAATGTAGATCACAAAGGAGAAATAACAAATGGGTACCGAACCGACAGAATATGCCAAGCAACCGACAGAATACATCTATACCATGGGAATACAATACAAGGATATCATGTTTATTCTATGGAATATATGGACATATTGCTACAAAATTCATGTTTCTACATGGCATGAACAATAGGAGATCTTGGAGAAACCCTAACATGGCATGCTTCCATTGTCACAAGCTAGGTCACCTTGCCAAAGACTGCAGGTACCAAGGTAGAAATCTTATCAAGGAAGAGACATTTGAGAAATCAAAAGTGAATGTTGAAGAGATGAGAGATTAGATGAATAGGACATGGAGAAGAAACACTATGGATGATGGAAAATCATTCAGGACAGTTGAAGGCACCACATCCTCCAGATCGGCTGCAACCGACTCTGCCTAATAAGTTATAAGGTATGTATAGGAACTGAAAAGCAAATATTTAACTCTTAAATTGGTTCCTAGTAGATATGCACAGATCCATATTAGTATACTTAGATGAATTTTGATACATACTATTGAGTTTATGTTTCATATTCATTCGGTGAAAGGAATTATAATGTTGTATCATTCAGTGAAAGGAAATGGTAAAGGTAATCAGTAAAGTAAGTCGACAGAGAATTAATTGTTATTTTATGACCGTTGGAAACCCTAAACTTAGAAAAAGCTATAAATAGACCTCATCATCTTTTATTTTTACTTACCATTTTCTAGAGCATTATGAGAAAAGTTGTAGAGTTGAGTCTTCAAGCAAATTCGAATGATTGACAAGGTATTCCTAAACTATTTTAATCTATTATAAGATCAATTGAGTGTATTTGAATATAATTTGGTGTTTTCCTAGTATTGTTTGTGCAACCAAGCTAAGAAAAGCAAAGCCCTAAGTGAATCTAGCAGAGAAGTTTGAAAGAATGACACCTAAACTTTAGAATCTAGTTGTTGTGTAAAATGTTGAACCTGTGAACCCTAAGTACAAACTATATTCAGAAATAGAAGCAAAACCTGATATAACAGGAGCTCTAACTTTGATTCCACCGAGGGTTATCTTGATCAAAGATGTGTGAGTGTTCATCCATTGTAAAGTTGAAGATATATGCGAAGATGAGATTGATGTGTCATTTGAGAAGTTGTGTGCGAACGAATAGTTGAAGGATGACTATATTCATTTGGAAACCAAAGGTTTGACACATGCCCTTCACTTACCAAAATTATTTAGAATACAGTGGATAAGGATGGTTCTTAGCCAAGTTCATGACCAATTCATGTGGCTTGATCAACCAGTAAAGATAACAAAATATGTTCTACACATTGTAACTGGTTACCCAATTGGAGATAAGCCAAAGGCTATAAAGCTGGTCAAGAAGGATAAATTGACTGAATTGACCAAGGAAAAGTGGGATGGAAGAGGTCTGAAAACATCTACTATTGAAGACCATGAG
Source organism: Thuja plicata (assembly GCA_018584345.1). NCBI lineage: Eukaryota > Viridiplantae > Streptophyta > Pinopsida > Cupressales > Cupressaceae > Thuja > Thuja plicata. Next base: position 255,365 of record MU227609.1, on the reverse strand, counting down.
CTGAAATTTGTGTGCAATATCATATCCTACCGACTGTTTTAATCTTCAAGAGTTGACAACGCACCATGTGGAGTTGTATACTTGGCGTACAAGATTGTGAAGAACTTGCAAATTGACATTTTTGAGATTTTGTTGAAGCAATTAGAAGACAACATGAATACCATAAGGAAATCAAACACAAACACTTTCAAGTTTGGATCATTACTGGCATGCATATTTTTCTATTTTCATAATTTCTTCCCATCTATTGGTGATGTTACATGGAGTACTGAGAAGCCTATCATATATCAAATAAATGATTTCATTTTGAGCCTAGGTGAAAATATTGAAATGGTAATGAATGATTAATTTTTCAAGTTTTAAGCTAAGATGCATGAGAAGTTTAGGTTACCACCCTAATTAGTTGAGAAATATTACGACACTATTTTTTTAAGTGGACATCTACACATGCATTATTAGGGAAGTTGAGCCGAGGATTATTTTGCTAGAAACCTGTGGGATACGAGATGGACAGAGACATTACATCTAAAAAAATTGAGATTCTATTAGCAAAGCCTATTAATAGGAAATCCAATAGATATGGCACTTATGAAGAGGTTAAAGACAAGAGAAAATAAGAAATACTAATACCTAAATCCCAAAGGAGGACATATAAAATGATTGAGAAATTGTCAAAGGATTGTAGAGTTGATGAAGAAGTAGATGAGGTTGGACCTTCTGACATAAAAGGAAAGATTCCACTAGCAATGAACGCCTCACCGAGTACTAATACTACTAGACCAAACACAAAGTATACAACTACGCCAAGAGAAAAAAAGTAAATAAGAAGAATAACCAAAAGATAAAACATATGTGAGAAGTAAGAAAGCTACCAATCGAACAAGGAGAAAATTGAACCTACAAGAAGATAGTGAGACCGATACTCAAGATCTAAGCAAACATAAGAATATAATCACATGCTGATTACAAATGACTCTAGATGAGTCACTTTAGTTACTTAAGAAGAATGGAGGAATTACAGGAATCATATATATGGAGTATAATGACCAGAATGAAGAAGGTAAAGCCAAGATAGAAGAGGCATTTGTTTTCACTTTGAACAAGTTCAAACTTACACCAATTGAAGTTGTTAACCATCTAACTACTGAATTATATAACAAAATTGATGCTAGATGGAAATATGCACTGAATATTGAGAAGAAAATCAGGGAGAGATCCTTAATTCTAGCTCAACCCACAATGATTGTAACTGAGATAGATGAGACAATGAAGAACTTCTCCAACTGATTTCTTATCAAAGGTAGATCTTTAAGGATCATGCTTGGAGAGTTAGAGAAAGTACAAAATGAGACTGACGACCAATGGAGAAAAATTCTTTCTATATACATGGGAGTTGAGACAACAAAGGACCAAGCTACCAAAGAGCAAGGTAAAGACAATCCTATTGATCTTACATTGGATAAAGATGAAATATTTATTGAAGATATTACAGAGAAGGACCCTGCCACTGACATTGCCAAAGATGAAGATGTAATAACAGAAAAGACAACAAATATTGAACATATGAATACTATTTATTATGCCAATGCAACCCTATTAAAGGAAGTGCTAGAATAAGTCAACGAGATTTTTGATGTTGATATAGGCATGTCTAATTTTGCAACCGATACTAAGTTGAAAGGTACCAAAGTTCCTAAAGAAAAAGAAAAGGAGAATCCGAGGAGCCTAAGGCCACCGAGCCCAATACATAACAAAATACTGAGCCACTTTCTACCGATAACACCGCACTACAACAAAAGAAAGTCAGTGAACTTCCAAAGGATCAAGAAAAGGACAAGACTGAGGACAGACAAGAAGAAGAAAAGATAGAAGAAAAGACAGAACATAAGACAAAAGAAAAGACAGAAGAAAAAATGGAAGGAAAGCAAGAGGAAAAGAAAGAGGAGTCACCGGTAACTAAAGGTAAAGACAAGCAAGAAGAAATGAAATATGAAAGTGTATTCAATGCTACAAAAACCACATCTGATGCCTTAATGGGATCACATACAACAAAACTATCTACTGGTGAAAGTATGTTGATCAAGAAGAAGAAATCCAAGAAGAGAAAGGAAATTAACTTGAGCCAACCGATCATTCTACTATAGTTGGACATCTCTATACTTAAACTGAGAGAACTATCTAAATATGCAGTATTGATTCAACATAAAGATGACCAAGATGCCCTATTGCAAAAGAAAAGAAAAGCCACTATATTGAAAGATGTCAAAGACATACTACATGAGATTGTATCAGATGCTACTATAAATGAAAAGGAAAGTCTCCTTAATCAAGTGGTATATTTAATTTAATAAGTGAGAGAAGCGAACAAAGACACAACCAACTACATGATGAAAGTTCATCAGAAGAGCATGGAACTAAAACTGTTAGAATATGTTTTGAAGAACATTGCACTCGACAAGGTATCTCTTTTTGAAGCATGTACTGACATAGAGAACAAGTTGTCTGAGATTCTTTTGTTATTTCAGAAATTTTGTTCCATTTCACAATTCATTAAGGATATCAAGGAGAAAGAGGAATCTCTTGAACAAGAGTTGACCGAGGAGCTTAAGAGAATATCAACCGAGCCTAGATCTCTACAGGCCTATTACTCAAAGGTAAAACAATTAATGGGAAGGTAGCAAGAGATAAGAAATGAAGAATACAAAATAAGGATGGAACTCCTTGAGTTGCAAGAAATTCTTATTCCCCACATGGATTTAATGCAAACTCATTTGAAGAAAGCCAAAGATTTAGTCGCTAATCCTGATTGTAGTTCATTGGACACTATTACTAGTATGGAAACTGATGTTTCTACACAACTTTTTGTTATGAAAACACTGAAGGATACATGGGAGGTAGTCCTAGCTAATACAAAGACTAAGTTTAAACACATTTTTGACAAGATATCTCAAGAAGATAAGAATAAGTAAGTATTGTTTTGGCATGTTTGTCAAAAAAGGGGGATATCTAAGGATAGTCTGATATGTAAATATGGATAGGTATGTTGACATAAGGGAGATATAAGTATTAAAATTTTGAGGAGAATTATCAAAGGGGGGCTCATAAGTTTTTGAAGTTTTGAAAATTTTGCTGACTTTGAAGTTTTTTACAAAATGCCAAACTAATGTCAAAGGGGGAGATTGTTACTCCAAAAGTGATTTTTTTTGTCATTAGTTTTATGCAAAGTCATATATCAGTGAATGTAACTGAAGCATGTAAGTATAATGCAAGAGACATAGTTGATAAAGGCAACCAAGATAGTCATCGATCACTGAGCAGTTATCAAGCACCGAGCGGTTATCAAGCACTGAGTGGTTATCAAGCACCGAGCAAGCTACACATACCGAGTTATGCAAAGACAACTACCAAGCACTCATAGGCACCGAGAAGAGAGTTCAGAGATATCGAGCAAGCACAAGTATGTTACCGAGTATTCTAGAGCCCACATTTCTATTGAATTTAGATATATTGAATCTGGACACCGAGCATGAAGCGTTGCACATAATTCAAGGCAAGCATTAGTTGAATCACTAGGATTCCAAACACATGATTGAACATGATCACAAGGTAGATCCACCAATTAATTTTTAGAAGGCACAAGACATTGGAGATGTAACCAAAGCTTAATTGCTTAATCTCTATCATTGAATGATGATGCCCTATATCTAGTTAAGCACCTAAATCATAGTTAACCGCCTAGAAATTGTATAAGAGATCAGAGTGAAAGAATGAGTAAGTCGTTGTTTATTTTATTGAAGTTGAAGAATTGATGGTGATGAAGTTATTGTGAATAGAAGCAAAGAAGACATAAGAAGAAGGAAGCAAAGCTTACAATACTAAGCTACCGAGTGTAGAATAAGGTAACAACGTTAGTGAGAATAATGAGTCTAGACAACATTTGATTGATGCATTCTTATCAGACATTTTTGTACCGAATTCTGTTGTAATAAGAGAAGTACAAATCTCATTTCTGGGTAGACCCTAACATGTGTTTATATTTTTTAAATCCTTTAACTAGGTACATCTCTCAAATTGAGATTGTAAAATAATTTAACAAGGTAGACTAAATAAGTCTTTTGTACTCTTAACCAAGTATTATACTCCTAGAAAGGTAAGCTATCAAAAGTAGCTAACATTGTAGCTCTAACCGAGAAAACTTTATACTGCAGTAGTGAAGGATTGTGGGTGTCATCCCCATCGCATTTTTTTCCTCTAACAAAGGATTTATGCATGACCAAAATCATTGTGTTATGTGTTGCAGATTTTATGATTTGATTCATTTACTTTATGTTCATATTATGCAATGTATTTAACTCATTAATTGATCAGTTTGTATGCTTAAAAATTTTAAGGGTAATGACTCACCCCTCCCCTCTCAGTACATAACTTTCCTAAGTTATTCCAACATGCTTGATCAAATCCACTGAAGCACACAATATCTTCTAAGAATTCTAAACTCTTCCTTGGTTTGATCGCAACATGCACCTTACACCGCACTTGCACAATACACATGATAGCACACCTCTATATTGAACATCAACCATTATATAATGAACTATTAAGTCCACTGCCTTGATCAAACCCTACAATTAAATTAAAAAGCATCCCTCTCAAATCCAACACGCCAAAAAACAAAATTAAATACACAAAACATATTTCCAAGACTGCGCTAGCCTATACAATGATTTACATATGAAATTAAGCCAAAGAGTCAAACATATTTTGACTATATTTAAATTTCCTATAGAATTGTTTCCCCATGATAACATAGATCAATGTGATTCATGATCATCACCTACAATCATGAATACATGTCATCATATCATAAATCATTCATCTTTAATCACCATCGCATCAATATCGATCACTGATACAAGATCTACCATCAATAGATCTAGAACATAAACACTTAACCTATTGAATAATAATGTTTTTGTTCACTGATCAATTAACCTTCTTAGCTATCACTCAAAGTAGTTGTGATTGCAACTATAGAATCTAAACACTGTTGATCATCATATCTTATGACCACGTCACAAGATATATCATAGATTTGACAAGATATTCAAATCATCTATCACTTGTCATCAATTGTTCTAGAATTTGTACAGTTAAACTTCATTCTATCACAACTCTCAAATAAACTTACTTCACTAGTAGCAATCATGCATTTGACATCCAAAGACATAACTAGGCCCCCTTGAAGATGGAAACCACTCAAACTCACTAAAACTCGTCAATCATCACAAAATGTGTGACAACATACTAAGAACACAAAGTCAATAGTTAACATCAATGACAATATAATATCTAATCATCCGGTAATCAAATCACTATGTCTTCATCAAAACACACTTGCCATCACTTCATTAGATATTCCAACAATATCTCCCTTTGGCATTGATGAAAACATCAATCATGGCAACACTCTCTTCATCAAAATGTTTCCACTTATGTCTTTCACTTGTTCTGTAATTACTCTCCCTTTCACTATACTTCACTTCTTCAAATCTGAACATACATATTCTCTTCTACATCTTATCTCCTGCATCTTCTTATCCTACATCTTCTCTCCCTTTAACAACTGTATAGTCAAAAAATGGAAGCACTTCCATTGTAGATGAATTTATCCTTTTGAGTAAGTGGTTTGGGGTCATGACAAGTGCCTTGAATGGGTTCCTGATCTTGACATGGCTTCTCCCCTGTTCTGTCCCTCTTTCCACTCATGTTTAGCCTGATTTCTACATTCTAAACTATAGACTGGTGATTCTGGGCTTCAGGTTCAGGGTCGACCTTTTAGATCTATGTTGACCTCGACCCTGACCTAGGTCAAGGTTGACCTTGACCTTGACCTAGGTCAAGTTCAACCTCAACCTTGACCTAGGGTTTAGATCCTGGGGTCTCACAGTTTTTGGAGGTCGGCCTTTGCAAAAAGTATTTCCCGCTTTCGGGTCGGCTGTTTCAGGTTCCAAAGCATTTATTCCTATATTATATTTAATATAGGTCCTCTTCTAGGGGTAAAGGCTTTAATGGGAATTTAATCCTCCTATGTAGACCTCCTTAGAAGATTGTGCCCTAATTTCATATAAAAGGGAAGCTTTCTCTCTCATTTTCTCTAAGTCTTCTAAGTGATACTAAGTTCTCTATTGAAGCCTATGCATCCTTGAGCAATTGAGAAACATCATCAAGCAAGAAATAAAGAAAGATTTCAAGAAAGCATTCATCCATTCAAGTATCCATTTTCATGAAGGAGATCCATTGGAGGCCATTGAAGGATTGAAGCTACGTAGTGCGCTTTTGGTGATCTCTCCATCCACCTTCTTCCAAGCCTATTCCAAATTCAAGAACCCATTCAAGACTTGGTGTTGGAGATCTACAAGAAAGAGATTGAATACATCTTACCTTTCTACATCCCACATTTTGAAGCATACTTGTGGATTCAAGGATTCGAATCCGCCACAAGGACTTTTTCAAGCAAGGTGAATTTATGCATTTACTTTGTCCATTTCTACAATTTCAATTACATATATTTGAGTTTAATTAAAAAACCAAGGTTTGACCAAGGAAAACCCCTCCCCCAAAACAAACAATCTCCTTTTTCTTGTAGGTACAGATACAAAATAGTTGATTTGAGACCAGATCTAGATACCCTTTTCAGCTTTCTTTCATACGGCGTGAACAGATTTTTTGTCAAACCTGTGTAGGTTAGGGTCAACATTATTGGGTCAGGGTTGACATTTGTGGGTCAAGGTCGACCTTTTTCATAAGATGACATCAAAACGGAAAAATATTTTTGGGTTTTGTTCGTCTCTGTGTTCTAGTTTGGGATTAACTGTTAGTTTTTCCAGAAATAGTCTACAGACCTCAGAAAATAGCATTCTTTAATCTACAATATTTCAAGGTTAGTACATTTCTCCTATTCCTTCAATTACTATCATATATCATTTCTATACATATAATTAACAGAATTTAAGGTGTCTCCTTTGCTATTCTCCTTTTCTAAATAGTTGATTCATTTGTGCATTAGCCCTTATTTGGGGTTGATCAACTTGGATCTCCCATTTGTGCATTTGGGAATAAAAGAGGAACATCTTATCTTCTCCCTAATCAAAATTGCAATACACAATCAATACAATTCAATTCAATTTAAGGAATTCAATACAATCTAGGCAACTCAAGGAACAATTTATACATCAACGTATTTCCTATTTCAAACATTACATTTCAAGATAATTAATAATCAATCAAACCATTCTTTCTTAATAAATTATACATTTTTAATAAGCATATCTCTATTTCAATACTCCTTTTACATTTTAGTAAGAAATATATTTTCTTATCTTACATTTTGGTGAACCCGCGATAGACAACTCTTTCTTTTTGGTGTTAGATTTACATTATTTATGCTAGATCTTGCATTTCTTTTCTTTCTCAAATTGCATTTAAATTCAAT
>MU227609.1:196409-229413 GCA_018584345.1 Thuja plicata | reverse complement strand
AATTCTACAATTAATAATGGTTTTCTTTTGCATTATTCAGCTCATATGGTACAATTCTTAAAGATTTTTTTATTTTTTTGAAAACATAGAAATTCATATGATACAATTCTTAGAAATAGAGATTCTCCCCGAAACTATAGTTTCCCGCCCACCCACCCTACTATTTTAAGGTAGGCGAGAATAATTTATTTACAAATATGACACAATGTAACAATTCATTCGTTAATAGTAGTAAGAAGTAGAACACAACTCTGTGTGATTATATTTGAAAAAGTGAATTGACAATGAATTATGACTCAAGACTCAATACCCAATTTCAATTTCATTACCCTTAGAAAATGACCCTGAATTCCCTTTTATAGAAACAATGGAGCAACAATAGCTTCAGGTCAATTTTCCTAATGTTAAGTCTCAAAATCAGAATCAGTAAGAGTTAAGACCAGCACACCATCTCTCCAATTATACATTTATGCATTTGACAGGACGGTTTAGTAAATTAGCAATAGCATTATAGCATCTGCTACATTGATCCTGTTAAAAAAAAAAAGTTCAAAGTTGTTACTTTTGACTTAATTCAAGACAATAGATAAATAATATAGAGATGATTGAAACTGAAAGTACTTTCACATACTATTTTTTATTAGATCAAGATTATTTTTCCAGTTTGTTTAATAAGCTCCATTCTGCATCACTTGGAAGGATAATATTTGTCAATTTACAGTAGATGACCTGCAACCTCATCATCCATTCTTACTTGTTATACTGACTTGAAATCAATGATCCTTCCAATACTGCATTCAAATTTGTCAATGGTTTGATGTAGTTTTCAATGCCTTCATGAGTTGTGTCCTGGGGAAGCTTGCCTAAATTAGTGCTCATTGTCTCCTCCAACCTTTTTTTGTAAGCTTCTCTTCCAACAAAATTCCTTAATGAGTTACTAGGACCAGGACTCAGAAAACCATAACCTATCATTTCGGTTGTTCTTTGATTCATCTGGGCGAGCTTTATCTCAAATAAGGCAAGAGTTTCCTCTACTTCCTTTAGTTTCTGACATTTTTGTAAGACATAGATTGCTTTTATTGATGCAAGAGAGCATTCATGAATTCCCTTGCTTTCCAAATGCTTGTCACTGGTTGTGTTGATTTTTTTCAAAATCTATTTTGCAGTTTTCTCTCTCTGACAAAATTTTTTGTTTTTGTCAATGTGCTCTTTGAGCTTCCCAAAAACATCTCTAAGACTTTCATTCAATTCAAACCAATCACACAACCTATCACCAGTCACCTTTATTTTCCCCCAAAGGTCTCTTTTTATTTGCTTGACTGTATTTTTCATTTGGTCATTCAAGCTAGTTTCGTAAGTTTTAATTGTCTTTTTTTCCTTCTTTAGGTCTTATCTCAATTCTGACAACTGGTGTTCACTCTATTTTTTTATTTTCTCTGCTTCCTCTTCCCACTGGTTTGCTTTCTTTTCCCACTATTTTTCTTTTACCCTCTCATCCTCCAATTCTTTCTTTAATTTATTGTTTACTTGTGCCGTACTCTCCAAGCTTTTGTATAAATTTACTGAACATGCTTTTTCATCCTCTAGATTTTTATTGCTCTCTTCCAATTTTTCCCTCACAAATTTTAGTTCTACCTCCATATGTTCTTGCTGACCAATTGCTTCTTTAGAGGATTATTTTTTTATCATTTTCTCTAATTCTTTGCACCGTTATCTGTTGCTTTCTCCTTTGCCTTTTCATTTTCCAGGTCTGCCTGTAAATTTTCTATTTTGCCTTGAAGCTTTCCATTTTCTCTCTCCAACTTCATCACTGAACTGTAGAGAACTTGGTTGGTTATTTTTGACACATTTATCTTTTCCACATTTTTAGTTTTTGATAAATCCATTTGGAGGGTGCTAACTTGAAATTCAGATGGATCTATCTGACTCTCTGGTGGATTTTTATCTCTAGTCAGGGGCATAACAACCATGAAATTCATCATTTCATTCTTTGGGTCATATGTGGGAAATAACCTATTCGATGCAGGTTCTGCATCACGAGTTGCAGCAACTGCATCCCTCTTCAATGTCTTAGTATTTTTTCTATTCTGATTTTTTGTTTGTTCAAAGTTCGTTACAAAATCATTGTAATGAAAATCAGGGTTTTCTGACACAATTGAATGTTTGAAAGGTGAAATAGAACTTGCAGCTATGTACAAGCTTCCACCTGTGGTTCTAATAATTTCACCATTAGGATTAGTAGAAGTAACACCCTGACCCATTACAAGTGGATTATTTGGACTGTTCGGAGGGTTTTTTCCTGAAGGTGTGGCAATTGTTGGACTCACAGTCATAGACACCATTGGCATTGTTGTCATAACCTTTTGCTTCTTTATACAACCTTGATCTCTGGGATCCACTAATTTTGTGTCTAGTTTTAATGTCCTTTTCAGACCACTAGTACTACCCATGCCATCCCCACCAGTTGTAGTGGCACTTTATTTAGATTGAATCTGAGTGCTTGGCAAAGGTGGAAATGGATTTGAAGTTGGAACAAATGAAGGTGCAAGGGTATGAGAATGAGTAGTACCTTTTTCTGATGAACTTCCAATTACTGGTCCCCTACCACATTTTGGTGGAGCGGGTGTGGCAAGTGTATACCAATTCCCTTCTCCTATGGGACCCAGACCACCCCTACCTAGAAAACCCATTTTTTCTACCATCTCTGCCCCTTTGCCATATTTTTCTTTTGTGGACACACTGACTCCAGTAACAATTGTCATAGAATCCCACCCATCAAAATCAGTATCTTGATCATCATAATCACTATCATGTGCTTGACCCAGATGCTCCGCATTCCGCAAATTGCTAAATATTTCATCCTCATCTGGATCATAAAGATCTGTAGAGGTTGTTGGCTCGCCAAGATTCTTCCTCATTTCCCAAAAATCTTTAATTTTGGTTGCAGTCCAACTATCATCTTTACATTGAAGCATTATTTTGTTTGAAATAGTTTTTGTAGATGGTTGAGCAGCTTGCTGGTAGAAATTATAGGATGTCTTTTGCTGCACTTTTACTTTCTGCTTGTGCAATGCAATAATTTGTGATGACAATTCCTGTATTGAAATATTATTTTCAGCGGCATATTTCTCCATCTCTTTTTTGACCTCGTCCCAAGACTCCATGTTTTTAAAATTTTCTATCAATGGCATACTTTCATGTTGACATTTGCTTGCGGAGCTCCCATTCGCTCTAAGCTTTGATCCAATTATGTTTAGTAGATTATACTGCCAGTGACTGTCAACAGCAAAGTGAAAAATTGAAAGAAAAAAAAAGCCTCTGCCACTTTGAATCCTCTTCTCTCAAATGTGAACCCTCCCAATGAGAAAGGCAAGGAAGGAAATATCATTTTCTTTTGCTGACCATTAAAGAGTGCATCTATTCTCTCCATCTGCCAAACATATTCCAATGCAAATACCCTCTCTGTAACATTTATTGGAAGTTTTTAGGGTTCTACCACTGAACCGTAAAACCTTAACACAGTGTAGTCTTCCATGAAGTACCAGTCATCCAATTGTATTTGACTTCCGAGTTGAATGCAATCTCTACAAGACACAGGCAATCTAGGCAATGGAGTGCCTATAATTTTATGATACATAGGTGCAAAAAAGAAGTCTACAAAATTTTTATAGTTCCTTATATTATCACTCATCCTTATCTGAGGTGTCCATTCATATAGTGCATTTTGGACCTAACTTTGAAGCTTGTTTGCCTGAAATATTACACGATGCTTTGCTAAAATAAGATAGCACAAGTAGGTTGTCAACCTAAATGTATTCTATGAACCTCTTTTAATCATTAACAATTGTTATTGCATGCAATGAACAATGTGCTCAATAAAATTATATTTTACTGGTTCTTTTTCACAATGAATATGAAAAATCATTTCAAGAATGTTGGCACCCACTTCTTTCATACTATCCAATCCCAAAAAAAATGTTAGCAAGGAAATACTATCCTGAACCCATTGCACAAAAATATCATAATCATAAGGAGGCTTATGATCTGGATCCAGACTAGAACTGCTTGTTATTCCTCTGATATATGAATCTTTCTTTTTTGCATCTAAATTTTCATAAGTCTCTGCCAACTTTCCCAGGTCAATGTGCACGTTTGATTTTTGTGCTTCAAACCCTAGGTCCAACAAACTAGCAAATTCAGTCTCTGTTATCGACAAAATTTACTGTTGAGTATTTTTATTGATAATTTCTTTTCTATTTTCATCATAATTTTAGGTGCAGAGCATGATAATTTATGGACAAGGGAATACTTGAGGTAACACCATGTGTGCTGACCCAACAACCCACGGTGCAATTTTATTTGTATGTGCCTTTAACGTGTTGTTAAATGGGCAAACATTTGAGTCCTTCATTGGATCTTTACACTTATTTTCAAGTATAAATCTAATTTCCATGATTCCCTTATTTCCATGGATAACAGGATCAAAAATATCATAGAATTCATCAGCGAAACCTGGTGTTTTAACCAGTTTGTGGAAGTCTATTATCTCTGTTTCCTTTCTTTGCACTTTACTCGTACTCTTGGTATTTATTTTTCCATCGTGGACAGTGGCATACTAGTGACAGCTACAATTTATAGGTGTGTTTGAAAATTCAACCCTAATTCTATGACTATAATCTAAACAATAAACCTCTAGATTTGAAAAATTTAAAGGGCAAGACGTGGGTGTTCAGGATTTTACCCAGAAATTCAATTTGTGCAGACTTTGAGTGGGCAGAGAGCTGAGAGACTCTATTGCATTCCTCAATCCTCAACCTAGAAGTCATTACCTATAACCCCTTTCTAAATCTCCAATATAGTATACTATAATACTAGTAAGAACTGAAAATATAAAAACTTAGGTTAAAATTGTACAATAGTGAGCGGTACTGAATTGTCAGTCGTCACTCGTCACTCGTGTTAACTTTTATTGTCACTCATGTTAACTTTTATTGCTTCTCCAGATATCTGAGGTCACTAGGACACGTGTCACTTAATTGTTTGGCCTGCGGTCAAATTGAGCTTATTAATTATTAAATGTTAAGCTACTCTTTTACTCCAATTACGATTTTAATTAAAATTGGCTTAGTGTACACATGTCATGATTGTGAAATAGGTTTACAAAAATGGGGTTTCTTTTCCCTTTTGACCTGAAATACACCTCACATTGTTGATTTGTGCTCATCCAATGGTCGCTAGTTTCTTTTAATATTCCTTTATCTTTCGATCATCACTCATCATCAAATGACACCGATTAAATGAGTGTACATGTGTCATTATTTCAAAATAGGATTGCAAAAATGAGATTTATTTTCCCTTTTGGCCCGAAATACAACGTACATCATTGATCTCTTCTCATCCAACGGTCGATGGAAGTCACCATCATTTATAATTGTGGCGTCCCATTTATTTACTTTGAAATATATCTATCAGATGACACTGATTGTGTGAGTGGTCACATGTCATCCGATTGAATGAGTGTACACATGTCATGATTTTGAAATAGGATTGCAAAAATGAGATTTATTTTCCCTTTCAGCCTGAAATACACCGTAGTGACCGTACGTCATAATCATTTATCTCTGCTCATCCAACGGTCACTGGCAATCACTATCATGTATGGCAGGTCCCATTTATTTACTTTGAATTATATTTATCAGATGACACCGATTGTGTGAGTGGTCACGTCACCATGTGTCATCTGATTGAATGAGTGTACAAGTGTCGTGATTTCATAATAGGATTGCAGAAATGGGATTTCTTTTACCTTTTGGCTTGAAATACATCGTACGTCGTTGATCTCTGCTCATCCAACGGTCTCCAGAAATATAGTTACACGTAACACCATATGCCAAAAATTTATTAAATTTAAATAAGATTAAATATTGAAACTTTCTAATATAAAAATAACTAATTAAATTTAAAATATTGCAATCATAGATAACTGTCTAATACTCTAATTATTTATTAATTTATTACTAACCATAATTTATAAAATGTTTTAAACTTTTACAATTCCACATTCGTAGTCTCACACATGACACATAATGATAATTACATTTGTCATTGACATGGAAAATTTAAGTTAATACTCTTAAATAAATCACACACATACATTAAACATTGTTACATTTTTTTTGGTTCATAATACATATTATATGATATCACAGATTCACACATCGATTTGGCAATGTGAATGGGCATATAATTTATTATTTATTATTTATCAAACGTAAAGTCTAAGGTTTAAGGTCTTTAGATTTCTTTCCAAAATTACAATTAAATAATATGAAGTCTTCAGATTTCTTTACAAAATTGCAATTAAACAATATTTATGCGGCCAATCTATTATCTCACACACTGTTACGAGTCTCATTTCCGGAGGAAGATAGAAAAATTACAATAATTATTAAGAGTCGAACAACAAAATTTTCATTAATTATTTCAAAAATTTACATCACTAATATTATAATATACTTTATAATTATAGAGTTTAACAATTAACTTTAGACTATAGTTGCATCGTAAACACCTACAAAACGGGAAGTATGTTTACCCACAAAATGGGAAGTATCCAAACAGTTACAAAATTTGTTGCCACAAGGGCACTGGTTGATCATATAAGAAAAAACAAAAAAAACAAAATGAAATGCGAAAACCCATTTCAAGAACATAAACACTAAGGGTCTTCATCTCCATCCCTGTCTGAGAAGAATTGTCTATTGAGGATAATCTCCCCAAATTCATTGAGCCAGTTGTAGTCCATCTCCTCGAAGTCATCGAGGTGAAACCACTTCCACAGGAAGTCCCTCCCCAGCCACGCCCACTTCTGATGTCGCTTCAGCTGCCTTTTATTAAGGTTCAGTAGGAAGGGTTGCCTTTCCACATTGTTGCCTCACTGTATAAGCTTTTCAATTTCATCAGCCCAAGGGATACCCAACCCCAGTTCTGCGAAGACAATGACTTGGACGTCATCCACCAGAAACTGATCCTTGAAAATATTCTACAGCAGCATAAGAATGTCTACCTTCTCTCCTCCGAGGTCGAGAAGAGATGTCAGGAAGTGTGACGTAATATCCCTGTTGACGTGGTATCTCTGCTCGTTGCGAATGAACTCATGGTCGAGCACCATCAACACAACATTGTTAATGAAAGAACCCACTTCCTTGCAAATTAAAGTGATTAATTCATCTGGTATCCTACCCAAAGAGGGCTTTTTCTCATCAGTGGATGTTGTTCTCAACCTAATTGGTGTGTCCATCTCTGCCTAAACTTAAAACCTAAATCTTCAAACTACACAAAAAACTAAACTTTGAGGGTCGAGGCTAAAAGGCAAAATCAAATTGAAATTGACAAAGAAGAAAGAAATAATGTCTATTAATAGCCCTGTGAATCCATATCTTCCATATCATTAGGTAAATCATTCCCATTAATGCATTAATACAGGAGTGTGGGAAATTACTAATATAGTCAGTGGTCACTAAACTAATAACTATAGTTTGTACTAGTGCAGTTTTGGAAACCATGTGAATTGCCTGATGGATAAAGAATGTCACTTCCACTCTGACAACACATTCATTTCGAGAAATTGTGCCCGATATAAAACTCTAGCCATTGATCTACATCAATCAATGGTCTTGAATAATATGTTTACAAATTAGGGTTCTAAATAAATAGGTTTAAGGTATGTGTCGACGGTATCAATGCTCATAGTTGATAGTACAATGTACATACCATGTGCAGTTGCCAAATGTACATACCACTTGCAGTTGCCAGTGACGACAGACAACTCCGCTACCAAAGAGGCGATATTAACTCGATGTGACTAGTAGTCCAGAAATTGTAATTATTAGATGTTTTATGTATTGCCATTTAGCATTTGCTAATTTTAGATTTTAGTTTTACTTTAAAGTTTAAAGAATAAATACTTTAAAATTTAACAATTCGGCAGTCACACATGTGACATGATACTTGTAAAAGTTAAGTTATGTTACTGTTAAATAAATAACATGTTGTCATAAATTAACAATTTAATAACATTTTTTTGGTTCATTTTCAATTTCTTTATAGCCACAAGACTGCCATCTGGCAGAGATCCTTTGAACACTGACCCGAATCCTCCCCTCCCCAACTTAGACCTGAAATTCCTAGTTGTCATCTTTAACTCCTTGTAACTGAACATTCTAAGAAAAGGGTCGAATGAATCTTTAGACATCTCCATAGATCATAGCCAATGCCGCCACCTCCTCCTTAAAAATGAAAAGATACCCAAAGAAATGATAAGAGAAATGGAAATACCAAGCACTATAGGCAGGATGACTTTGAATTTGGAGGGTGATGGTGGATCAAAATTTGGAAGGGCAGAGGCAGCTACTTGAATAAAGACATTTGAATTTCTTTTGGATGGAGAGTTGCGCAAGTTTAGAAGAGTTCCAGACCAGATCTGGCAGGACCCTGAAGGCAGATTGAAGGCATAAGCAGTGCAACATATGTCACGAATCACACATACATATTTTACATTTAAATCCATAAAAGAAAACTGAAATGAAGTTTCAAACTTTTCAATAATATTTTCTATAAATTTACAATATTCAGAATTTCGTACTTGGGGACTTTAACTTGAAGTCCTTACAAAACTTTAAAGACAAAACTTACTATAGTGAAAATTTCAAAATTTTCAAGTGGAGGCCATAGGGACACAACACTAAGGATTTTTACCTCCGTCTAAGTAGAACTTTCCATAGACGACAAGCTCTGCAAATTCATACAACCATATGTAGTCCACCAAGTCATCCAACAGAAACCATTTGCGAAGAAAATCCCTACCAATCTGCGCTCATTTCCTATGGCGCATCAACTGTTGAACATCTAGGTTCAAAAGAAAAGGTTGAATGGCCACATCTTCGTCTGACTCAAAAATATTGCATATATCACTTGCCCAAGGGATCCCCACCCCTAATTTTGCATAAACAACAACCTCAACAATGTCACCCAGGAATTCATGTTTGAATAGCTTCCTTAATAGAAGGAGCATATCCACCTTCTCTCCCCCGAGGTCCAAAAGAGATGCTAAAAAATGGGATGTAATGTCCGTGTTAACTCGGTACCTATCGACATTTTCCAAAAATTGACGGCCCAGCACCATCCTCACAGCCTCATTTGTGAAGGCTCCAAACTCCTTGCAAATTGATTCAAGGGTTTGGTTTGAGACTAGGCACAAAAAGGCCTTTTATTCCTCTGCAGGCGTGCTTATCAAACTGATAGGAGTGTCCATCTTCAAAAAACAACTACCAAAATATCTGAAATTATACTAATACAACCCAAAAACCAAAACCAGAGGCAAACTTTCAAGCACTAGCAAAGGCAGACCCAAAACAAAGGAGAATTGAAGAAGAAGGAAGCATAGATCATCTATAAATAGCCCTTAATTCTTTCTCTAACCTAATTAATTCATTTGTCCTTCAAAATTCTATAAATCTTTCATATTAAAAGCACAGTTGTTCATATTAAAAGCACGAGTGTGTGAAATTAGAAATAGCCAGATTTAGTGTCAGTGATAAAACATTTCTTTTATTAATGACAACTGTGATACATTATTAACCGTCCACCTAAATAGATGTAAGACTTGATAAGTTGATACGTGTAAGTAATGATGTCATTATGTGATGTTGCATTAATTAGATAATAGTTATGGTGCAGATTAATAAAACTTCAGTCATTCATCTAGGATCATCAAACGGTCTCAAATAAGATATTTAACATTATAAAATGATGGATGTTACTGTTGGGTTGTGTTTCGATGTAAATTTTTGTGCTTATGGATACCAACATGTGTTTAATCTACATATAAGTTATATTAGTTGGCGTTGGCTCACATGACGCATTGACAAGTCTAATCTTTTGAAAATTGCCAATAAAATATTTATTTTTCCCATACTTAACGATAGATTAGCCAAAAATATATATATTTTTTCAAAATGCACATAAAATTTGCTAGCACAAATATTTTTTTTCCTTTCAACAAAAAATCATTCACCTCATATATTATAATGTATTTACTTCAAAAGAAAAAAAATCGCCTCACACAATATATATTTTCCCCACATTAATGTATTATTCGCAAGGATTTTATGGAATTTTCATTGGGCAGGGAAAAAATCGCCTTCGCCTTTATATTATTTTCCTAATTTGGAAAAAAAAATTGTCATCATCAAGAAATTTTTTCCCCTAAATTAATGTGCGATTCGCCAGGATTTTACACTTTTTCCTAGGAGGGGGTTTCTTAAAGTTATCCCTGCACACCATATTCTTACCTTTTGCATTAGAAAATCCTTTAGGTTATTCAATGTATACCTCTTCTTCCAAAATACCATTAAGAAAATTAGACTTAACATCCATTTGATATACCTTGACTCCTTTGTAAGAAGCATAAGCAAGCAATATTCTTACACCTTCTAGTCTGGCCACAGGTGCAAATGTTTCACCATAGTCCAGGCCTTCCTCTTGTGCATATCCTTTTCACACCAATCTTTCCTTGTTCCTTACCACTTCACCGGTCTCATCCATCTTGTTCCTATAAATCCATTTTGTACAAATCACATTCTTATCCACCGGTCTGGGCACTAATGTCCAGGTTTTTTCCTTTCAACATGTTCCAATTCTTCTTTCATAGATTTCACCCAATCTTCTTCTCTCAATGCTTCTTTTACTATTTTGGGCTCAAATTTAGATAAAAAAATATGTACCTTCTCTTTCCTTTCTTCTAGTTAACACACCTCCATTTATGTCTCCAATAATTTGATCAGGTGAGTGATTCAACTTTACCTACTTAGGCAATACTGGTTCAGTTCTAGGATTACCTTCAACTATTTGTGTGTGTTCCTATTCATTTTCTTGTCTAACCATCAGTTCTTTTGTAGTGCCTTGATCTATCGATTGTACATAAACAAACCAATAATAGTCTTCAGGTTGCTTCTTGCAAGATTCATCATTCTTTTCAGAAAATTCATCTATTTTCACACTAGCACTTTCCACTTTCTTATTTGTTCTTTTGTTCAAACACTTGTAAGATTTACTCTTAGAAGAATATCCCTTCATCACTTATTGGATCAAAATTTCCAAAATTTTCATATCTTTTAATGTAGCATCTACTTCCAAATATTTTGAAATAACTAACATGTGGTGTTCTACCATACCATAGCTCATAGGGAGTTTTGTTTATACCTTTCTTTAGCTGAAATCTATTCAAAGTGTAAATTGCAGTGCTCACCACTCCTCTCCAATAGGTTGGAGAAACACCTTTTTTGAATCATTAATGTCCTTACACAATCAATGATTGATCTATTTCTTCTTTCAACACTACCATTCTGCTGAGGTGTTCTAGGAGCATACATATGTCTCTATATTCCCTAGTCTTTACAATAAGCAGTAAACTCCTTTCAAGTAAATTCACCTCCTCTATCATATCTAAGACATTTGAAATTCTTACGTGTCTCCTTCTCCACTCTAGATTTATAGACCTTAAACATGTGAAATAGTTTAGATTTCTCCTTTAAGAAAATGAGCCACATCATTCTAGAAAAATCATCAACAAATAACATGAAGTATCTATCACCATAGTAACTCCTAGTTCTCATAGGACCACACAGATTGTTATGAACCAAATCTAAGATATTTTTAGAAGAATAATATTTACTGATGAAACTAGAACTAGTTAACTTTCCAAGTTGACATTCTTTTCACATTACATTGTCTGGTTTCATTAATTTGGGCAAACCTCTTACTAACTTCATCATGCTCACTTTGATTTAGTTATCAAGATTTACATGACATAATCTCTTATGTCATAACCAACAATCTTAAACCTTAGCTAGCAAACAACTCTTAGTAGTAGAATTCAGATGAAATGAGTTACCTCTTGTTTGTTCACCGGTAGCAATCAGTTCTCCTAATTTCCCAATAATTTTGCACATACCTCCATTCAATTTTAATCTAAAACCTTTGTTATTTAACTGAGCAACACTTAAAAATTTGTATCTTAAATAATCAACCCAATAAACATCACTGAAAATAGTTTTATCATTCAAAGAAATGGATCATTTACCTTTCACTAAACAAGGAGCATCATTTCCAAATCTTACCGAGCCTTCATCACATTCTTCCAACTTTATAAACTTGTTTTTATCACTGGTCATGTGATGAGCGCATCCACTATCAATAATCCAATTACCACTGTGATTAATGTTAGAAACTAAAGGTCTTTGACCTTCTTCTAAAGGATGTTCCTTTACTGCAACAAACACAATTTTGTCTTCATCTCTTCCCTTAGATTCATCATCGATAACAACTTCTTCAACTAAGAAACAAAATTTCTTGTTCCTATCCTTGAATCTTCTTGGTTTCTCCTTCCTGTCGCTATAATGATATCTAGATGTAATATGACCAATTTTTTTACAATAAAAACACTTCAAAGGAAACTTACCCTTGTATTTACCTTTTCCTCTAGGCGACCTTATAGCAATGAAGGCTTCTAGATCCTCCTAATCTCTTTCTTCAGACAAGATAGATTCATAATCATTAGAGTGACATTCTGAAGAACTGTTAGATGTAGCCTTTCCTTTCCTAAATGGTACAAGAGTCAATGATGACTTGAAATCAGCTTCAACTTTAGGCATGCTATTATCATAATTACTTAACTCAAATGTAATTAATTTTAGTATTGATGCATCCAAAGTAACAGTAAAAGTACCTAAATACATGAGCTCTTGAATAGATAAAAACCTAATAACATACTGAGGTAATAAAGTTCTTAATATTTCTCTTACCACATCCTCTTCAAGAAGATTACCACCATTACTTCATATAGTAGCAACAACCTCTTTGATTCTCAGACTGTATTTCTCAATATTCTCATTGTCTTTCATTCTCATATCATCATACTTTCCTCTTAAGCTGTCAAGATTTGCCTTCTACACATGTGGATCCCGACCAAAGACAATTTTAAACTTCTCCCACATTTCATAAGCATTATCTAAGTCTTTAATATCAACATACTCTGCATCTGAAAGAGTACTTGCAATAGCTTCCATAGTAAAAAAATGTTGATGCTTAACCCTTAACTGATCTGGAGTTAGGGTTATTTGATGAATAATATACCTATTTACCACATGATCCCAATACTGATCACCCAAGCCTTTAATATATAGCTTCATTTGACCGCAACATATGGAGTAGTTCTCTGTTGTGAATTTAGGACCTCCATTTCGCATCATCTTGGATCTTTACCTCAAGTTGTTAAGCTTCACCACAATAGAGGACCAAAGATATAATACCAATTGTTAGACCTGAGATCATATTACTGAGAGAGCGGGGGGTGAATTAGTAATCTACCAAATAAACCAACTTTACAGCCACTTAAACTTTAATCACCACTCACAAGATTAACCTTAATAGTAGAAAATGAAAACTTAAGCATCCAAGATCATCCACAAATTTGACACATAGATTTATCTCGTGGAAATCCAAATAGGGAAAAAACCATGGTGGGGATTATTACCCACTAAAATAATGTAGTCTTCTGAAGTATGCCTTGTGAGGAACTTAACCCTGTTAGGAGTTTACAACTACACTGTTAGGTGCTACTCGGATAAGAGATTTACCTTAGGCATATTAAAACTTTTACCCTGTTAAGAGTAGCCTTGTTAGAGGACTTAAAAACACAATATAATGTGTCACCTTGTTAGAGGATTTACAATAAAGATATGTTAGGATCTACACTGTTAGGGGATTTCAACAGTTGTAACTATTAGGGAACAACAACAACAATGATCTGCAAAATAGCACTACCTTTTCTTGATCAGATCCACTGAAGTACACAATATATTTTGAGAATACTAAACTCTTCCTTATATTGATCACAACATGCACCTTACACCGCACTTGCACAATACACATGATCAACACACCTCTGTATTGAACATCAACCATTATATAAGGAACTATTAAGTTCACTGCCTTGATCAAATCCTAAAATGAAATTACAAAGCATCTCGCTCAAATCCAGCAAGCCAACAACAAAATTAAATACCCAAAATATATTTCCAAGACCGCGTTGGCCTATATAACAATTTACATATGAAATTGAGCCAAAGAGTCAAACACGTTTTGACTATATATAAACTTCCTCTAGAACATTTTCCAAATGATAATACAAATTAATGTGATGCCTGATCATAACCTACAATCATGAATACACATCGTCATATCTTAAATCATTCATCGTTAATCACCTTCGCATCAATACCAATCACCATTACAAGATCTGTCATCGGTAGCTCAAGAACATAAAAACTTAACCTGTTGAATGACAATGTTTCTGTTAACCGATCACTCAAAGTAGTTGTGATTGTAACTGTAGCATATAAACATTGTTGATCATCATATCCTATGAATGTGTCACAAGTTACATCGTAGATTTCACAAGACATTCAAATTATCTATCACCTATCATCAATTATTCTAGCAGTTGTACTATTAAACTTCATTTTATCGCAACTCTCACATTAACTTACTTTAGTAGTAGTGGTCATGAATTTGACATCAAGGCACATAACCAGGTCTTCCCTAAATATATAAACCATTGAAAATCACTAAAACTCATCAATCATCACAAATATGCTTGACCACATACTAAGAACACAAATTCAATAGTTGACATCAATGACAAAATAATATCTGATCATCCTGTAATCAAATCACCATGTCTTCATAAAAATACACTTACCATCACTGCATTAGATATGCCAAAAAGTGAATGTTTCCCCCAAATATAATGCAATTATTTGGGATTTGAAAATGTAAAATGTTTAACGTATTTGTGGTTTTTCATGTTTAACAGTGTAGTGGTTGACGCCAACTTTGACCCGGAAATGTAATTTGTTTGGGATGCTAAAGTTGGCATTATGCCCACCTATTTGTGTGCCTATTTTAAACCTTAAATTAAGCATGTTTGGGGACGCCAAAGGCGGCGTAAAGTGCACCTAATTCAACCCCTAATTTTGATTTGAATTTGTGGTCATCTTATAATCATAAGATTTGAGCTCTACTTTGTTTTAGCATTATAAATTGATTTTTTTTGTTTTAAATTTTGTGGACATTGGGTTCTCTTTATTATAGAGTTCAATTTGGTTTAATATTAGGGATAGGGTTCAATTTGGTTTATTGTTCAATTATGTTTAGGGTTACAATTCAATTTTTTAATTGTTACAATTAGCATTCAATTTAGTTTAGTGTTAGTTTTAGTTTATAATTTGGTTTACAATCATGGTTCAATTTGGTTTACTCTTAGCTTTAGGGTATGATTTAGTTTAGGATTAGGGTTCAATTTGGTTTAATGTTCAATTAGGTTTCCAATTATCGTTCTATTTAGTTGTCTTATAGGCAGGGTTCAATTTTTTTTAGGATTTGGGTTTAATTTAGCTTAGATTAATGGTTTGATTTGGTTTATAATATAATTAGTTTTAGGTTTAGGGTTAAATTAGTTTAGTGTTAGGTTTCAATTAGCGTTAATGTATAGATTCAATCTAGTGTAGGTTTAGGATTATACTTTATAAGATTTAAATGATTGAGGTTAAGTATAGTTTATTGATAAGGATAGGGCTAGAGTTAGAGGTTAAAATAAGGTTTAGTGCTTAATTAGATTTAATTAGGGTTTTATTTTTGTTTGTTGTGAGTGTTATGCTATATTGGTTCATGATTAAAGTTCAATTTGGTTTAATTTTTAATTGCCTTTAGGGTTTGGGTTTAATTTTGTTTAGTGTAAGGGATAGGGTTCAATATGTTTTTACATTAGACTTAGGGTTCAATTTTGTGTAGGATTGGGGTAATGGTTTAAGTTGTTATAATTTTGAATTAGCTTAATGATGAGGCCTATAATTTGGGTTGTTGTTTAGAGTTAGGGTTACAATTTAATTAAAATTAGCATTAATATTTAATTTGTGTAGTGTTAGGTTTATGAATATGTATAGAATGAGCGTTCATGGTAGAATTCAAAGTTGGTATAAATGTTCACTTAGAGTAAGGGTTAACATTGAATTTGGTTTTAGGATTAAGGGTCGAGATGGTTTAGGATTAGGGTTCAATTTGGTTTGAGTGTTAGGATTATGATACAATTTAGTCTAGGTTTATGGTTAATGTTCAAATTTGTTCAGTGTTACAATTAGATTCAAGTTGGTTTAATGTTTATCTTATGATTAATGATTTATTTAAGTTGAGGATGCAATTTGGGTTTTCGTTTAGTCTTAGGTATAGGGTTGAATTATATGTAGGGGTAGGCTTATAGTTCAATTTGGATTTTGATTTGTGTTTGATTTAGTCCTAAGTTTAGGGTATAATTATATTTAGGATTAGTGTTATAGTTTAAATTATGTTTTGGTTTACTATGAGGGTTAGGGTTTCATTAAAATTAGGACTAAACTTGGTAAAAAATTTAATTAGGTTCATAATAAGGTATCAATTTACTTTAATCTTAGGGTTAGGTCCAATATGGTTGATGGTACGATTATGTTGAAGATTATGGTTATATTGAATTTTGGTCTAGGGATATGGTTTAATTTGGTTTGTTTTGGTTTGATGCTCAATTAGGTTTATTATTAGGGTTGAACCTTATTTAAGGTTACGATCATAATTCAATCTAGTTTACTTTTAGGGTTTATTTTTATTTATTGTTAGGGAACTAAGTTTTGAGTTTTTTAGTGTTATGGGTAGGGTTTAATTTGGTTGGGTATTTGGATTTAGTTTTATTTAATATTAGGTTCAAGATTCAATTTGGTTTAAGGTCATGTTGTAAAATTGTTATAATTTGATTTGAATCTATCTCCTTGCCTCTCCTTACATCTCTCTCTTCACCCTCTATCATTCTATCTGCATTTATCTCTCTTATTTTATACCACCACTTCTCTCATTTCTCTCCCTCTCTCCCCATTTATCTCTCTTTCTATATCTCTAATTCTCTATACAAATATCTATTTCTCTCCCTCACTCTATCTCTACTTTATCTATTTACATATATATCTCCCACTCTATACATATATCCCTATTTATCTATATCTCTACTCTATCTATTTACATATATATCTCCCGCTCTATATATATCCCTCTTTATCTATATCTCTACTCTATCTATTTACAAATTTGATAATAGTTAGGTTTAATTTCTTATATTGTTTGATTAGGTTTAGGGTTAGGGTTTATGTTGGGAAGCTGTAACTCCTAAGAGCTTTCTTTCTCTTTTCAAGATCTACTCTTTGGTATTCCTAGGATATCTTTCTCTAATCTATCCAGAGGATGTTTCTATGGTCCTCTACTTCTTTTATAACTCTCCACCAACTTCAAATCTCTCTCATATCCCTCTCAATCTAACTATGCACCCTTAGGCTCACTCTTGCAATTTTATTCCCAAAATATTATTAGAAATGGGAATGGGGTTTTTCACTATTCCCCTTTTAATTTCCACCATTCTTGATCCATTTCTTTGGACTCTTGCATAGTTTTCCAATCAAGTTCCAAATTTTCTAGTTTTAGGCCTTGTAGCTTTTTTAGCCCAATTAGGGCTAAAACCAGTAATCTTGGATTTCCCCCAAAGTTATCTTAAAAAACCCCAAACCTAGTTGTTTATTATATCTAAGGACCTCCTAGGATTCAATATTTCCTAGGTCTTAGGTCTCCATAGTGTTTGTACATAGGACTTCCAATAAACCCCTATTTTTAAGGGTTTCTAGGGAATGTTATCCAGTCTGGTTTATTTTCTCTCAATAGGTGCTCTAAGGAACTCCTCCATTTTTATCCTTGCATATACATATCAAGGACACATGACCCTACACTCTCCACCCACTTATTGGCTCAAACTAATCCATATAGCAATCTCTCTTGCCACTGCACTATACAAGATCCTAGCTAGAATACCCCTGTACTCGCCTAGGGCTTGGCTGTAATAATAGCTCCCCTACACACAGAATCCAAAAACCATATTTAAAATGTTTAAAAATTCCCCTACTTTATTCCAAGTGTCCATTGAATTTCAACCACGGGAACTCAAGTGGGAGCCATATTTACATGACTGGCTCTGAACAAGACAACGAACTAGTAGAAGTTGAATAATTTACAAAATGACTAACAAAAGTATCAAAATACCAAACCAATTCCACAAATATTAAATACATAAAAATAATCAAAGTCTCAATGCATTAAATTAATCAATTCAATCCATTAAAGGTCTGGATGAAGGCTCTGTTACACAAAACAGTCTAATTCTTCCTCTTTCCAAAACACAGTTCGTACAATCTAAGATCCAGCCCCTAGATTAGGGTTTGTATAACATTATATATGTTATCCATACGTGATCAGACCCTAAGGTTAGGATTTTAACACATTAAAATCTATTTCCACAATTTTAGGAAATGTTGTCATGGCAACTTTGCAAAGTTGCAAATTTGTCATGAGCAACTTTTTACAAGTTTTGCAAAATTGACTTTCCACTATCCTAACTTGCACAAATCGACCTAGAATCACTCCATTGGATCCTAAAAAACTTATAAACCCCAAAATAAAAACTTTCCCTTAAATTTGGATTTTTTTAAATTGTTTGACCAACTTTGACTTTCCTAGTCACCTAGTGCAAAACAAACTTTTAGGACCTTCTTGGACCACAACAAAAACAAACCTAAACAACTCCTATTTACAAACACATCTTGGGACTTTATCCTTAGTCCTTATTACCTTGGTAGTTGGCTAGAACCACCTAAAACCCAACATTTCCAAGATCTTCATTAAGACCTTAAGGTGCTCCTGTACCAGTTTAATTTACTTTAGTGTTCAAATAGGTTTAGTATTAGGCTTCAATTTGTTTTAGTGTAAAGTCAGGGTAAAATTTATGTTAGGGTCAGTGTTTAATTTGGGTTGATGTTAAATTAGTTTTATGATTAGGGTTGAACTTGATTTAGGGGTTTGATTACAATTCATTCTGGTTTAGGTTTAGGGTTTATTTTTGTTCATTGTTAGGGAACTAAGTTTCAAGTTTTTAAGTGTTAGGGGTGGGGTTTAATGTGGTTTAGGGTTTGGAATTAGTTTTGTCTACTATTAGGTTTAAGATTCAATTTGGTTTATTTTTAGTTATAGAATTAATATTCTTATTTAAATATTATAATTACATTAGGTTCAAAGTTAAGGTTGGTATTTATTTAAGCTTATGGAGTGAGGTTTGAGTTCAATAATGTTCAAGGTTATGTTTTAAAAGGCTTAGGATTTGATTTGATTATATTTCCTCTTAATTTTCTTGGATTAAAAGAACAACACAAATTTGATAATTGTTAGGTTTAATTTCTTATACTATTTGATTAGATTTAGGGTTAGGATTCAATTTACTTTAGTGTTCAAATAGGGTTAGTGTTAGGGTTCAATTTGTTTTAGTGTAAGGTCAGGGTAAAATTTAGGTTAGGGTTAGTGTTTAATTTGGTTTGATGTTCAATTAGTTTTATGATTAGAGTTGAAATTGCTTTAGGGTTTTTATTACAATTCATTTTGGTTTAGGTTTAGGGTTTTTTTTATTGTTAGGGAACTAAGTTTCAAGTTTTTAAGTGTTAGGGTGGGTTTAATTTGATTTGGGGCTTGGTCTTAGCTTTGTCTACTATTATGCTTAAGATTCAATTTGGTTTATTTTTAGTTATAGGATTAATATTTTTGTTTAAAGATTATAATTACATTAGGTTCAAAGTTAAGGTTGGTATTAAGCTTACGGAGTGAGGTTTGAGTTCAATAATGTTTAAGGTTATGTTTTAAAAGGCTTAGGATTTGATTTGATTTTATTCTATGTCATGTTGATTTTTTTGGATTAAAAGAACAACACAATTTTAATAATTGTTTGGTTTAATTTCTTATATTGTGTGATTATGTTTAGGGTTATGAATCAATTTAATTTAGTGTTCAAATAGCTTAGTTTTAGGGTTCAATTTGTTTCAGTGTAAGTTCAGGGTAAAGGTTAGGAAACACGCGCGCGCGCGCGCGCGCGCGTGTGTGTGTGATTTTATGAAATCAAAAATTATAGATTTCTTGGTTTCATTTGTTGCATTGTATTGCAGTTGTGTGAATGATTTATGATCGCTCAAAAGTAGAGGATTAAAAGTTCTTAAATCATTTGCAGAGGTTTTTCGGGATGTATATATGGATAATGTATGACTTTTTCTTCATTTATCATAAGCTTAGTTAATGCAAGGTGTTAATTAAGTGGGAAAATTCATGTTTATACTTTTCATATTGGATTCTCCTTCAAGATTAAGCTTCATTAGTTCCTCTACATACCCTTGGACTATCACTTGTCTATTTTATATGTTCTATGACTTCAATAGTTTTAAAATAAAAAATAAAAATATTTTTTTCCCTTTCATTTTATTTTGCTTCAAGTTTGTTTTAGGTTCTTAGTTTAGGTTTAGAATTATTTGTTTCCAATATCTCAGAAACTAATAAAGTCAAGTGTATAGAAAAATATAGAAAAGATCATACAAATACTCAATTGCATATATTGGAAACATATATGTTGTAATACCCACTAGAGAGAAAATTAAGATCAAAAGGGTATTATTTTAGGTACATTTGCCTAGGTTTTGCAAATCCTGAAGTAGAGAGGATTGTGATTACCTCCTTATCCCTAATCACATCTTGTTAAGTTGGTCACTGATCCAAAGCTTTGAAGATTGAAAATTGGCTATTTCATAAAAAAATTTGGCCAATAAGTTGGAAACACAAACAATTACAATAACATTTTTGTCTACTGGCCTTGGGACAAATGTTATATTTGATTTTTTTTCAATTTGATAAGGTTGTTCTTCCATTTCCTTTAGCCATCCTTCATCCTTACTAGTATCTGAAACATATTTGGATTATAAGAGACAAATATATACCTACTTACTTGCACCTTGGCAAACCTTCTTCTTGTTTGTACTCCTTCATGTTTATCTCAAATAATATGATCTTGTAAATGTTTATTCCACAAGAAGTAAGGATTATTCCAAAAGAAGTAAGGATTATAGATGTTACATTTGTGCTTTCAATTATCATTCAGAGCATTTTTTTGTAACATCTATAATCCTTACTTCTTGTGGAATAACCAAGAAAACTTCCTTCATCAATCCTTGAGTCAAACTTTTCAAGATCTTATTCATCTCTTCTAATGTAACATTTGCTTCCAAATATTTTGAAACATTTGATAGTAGCAATTCTCCCATACCACATCTCATAAGGAATATTTGAATGATTGGCTCTTACTAGTACTCTATTTAGAACGTAAACAATAGTATCCACTACCTTTTTCCAATACACATCAGATAAACTTGCATATTTCAACATTGTTCTCTAAGCCATTTCTTGAATTTTTATGTTCTTTTCAACTACCAAATTTTGATAAGGAGTTTTAGGATCAAACATGAAAGCTTGAGTTTAGGATTTTCTTAGTTAGCCAAGATTTTATCAAATTAGCTAAATTCTTTACTTAGTTGGTTTGGGAATAAAAAAATATTTATTTCAAATTTGGCTCTATAACATTTGTTAAATGTGAAGGCAATATATTAGTGAAAATTTATAAGTTATTATTAGGTTTTATGTTTTATTTCCTTTATCAGTTACACCAAACACCTATGTGATAAATTAGAGTCAATGAGATCTTGTAATTCATGTCTTAGACACATACATCACTTAGTATATTGATAAAAGGAATTTAGGTTAAATAAAAGAGGTAAAAATTTGGAAGTGTCTACAAAATGTATCAGATAAAGTCAAATTAAGTTTTTGTTTGACAATTGAAGCATAATTGAATGAAAGCATTCAAAATTCTAATATAATTGTTGTTTTTTCAGTCTATATGAAAAGTGGTATGCACTAGGAGTTGCTCCAATTACAACCCATGCTTGAATGTTATTAAAAGAAGAAGCATTTAATTTAAAGTTTTTATTTTGTTTCTTAAATGCATGGTGAGATGAAGGAGTGGCCTTAGATTGGTTAAGGGTTTCATGGGTGTAGAACCCTAGTGTTGACTAACCAAAAGTCGATAATCCCAAGGGGTTGTGTGGAACTATGTAAATGAAGATAATCTCATAAATAATATATAATCCCCAATTTTTGGTTGTATGTTTCTATTGGAGAAGTTTTGCACATTAGCATCCAGAAGAGAGTAAGAAATTTATGAATAAAAAGTTTGATTTCTACCTATAAAACAAGTCAAAAGTTCTTTCACGTTTTATTTACAATGCACCAAATCAATTAATTTTAATTGAGGTCTAATGTTGTTTTAAAAATATTGTGAAAAATGATTAATAATTTGTAAAAGGGAGTGAATTGAGTTACTAGGTAATGAGTTAAACTAATCCAAACGTTGTATCTTTAAATGACCAATAAAATAGTTTTTCAAGAAGAGAGTCCTTAAGAATGAAATTGTTGCATAAAGTGGTAAAAGGAAAAACATGAGTGCTAAGGTCTCCTTTCCCATTGTACTTCTCAAATTTTCACATGTTAATGTTTCATGGGATGGGTTTTTAGGAGGGTATACAAAAGTGAACTACTTGTGTAATATGACGAAAGGGTTGGTTGAGATTGAGTTTGACTTATGTTGGATAATTATTATTGTAACGAGGACACATTTTGTTGAAACAATTGGTTGATGATGGAATAAAGAGATGAATAGTTTTTGAAAGGTTGGAATGTGAAGGTGTATTAAAATTAATGGAAGGTGGTGGAACATTCTAGTAGATAAGAGGTGAAGGTAATTGGCTAAAAATATTGTGAGCTTTTTAAAAAATAAAAGGAAAAGTAGAGTAGGATGGAATATAAGTATATAGTTTAATAAGATTAATCCTAAAGCTAACACAAGTGGCATTACCATTTTGTTTAGAAATAGCCATGATGGAAAAAATGAATGTAGGAATATAAGGTATCATCATAGGTATTGATACTTACATCTCCATCTCACTTTGAGATGTATAACCAAACACTTCTTACAAACTAGGTACCACCATAGCATTTTCATCCACAATGTGAGCTAATTTATGTATAATATCCACACCATGTGAGTCATTATATATCAATATCATTAGACTATTGATAAGATAGATTAACTCTATAGCCAAATGTTGTATTCTCCCAAATTGTCGAAAGCCTTCCAATTTTTTATATCTAGATTCTTCAATTATTTATCAAACACTTGATTTGTAGGTTCCCCTACATCATGCGAATAATGAGGGGAACTATTTATTGTATTCAAGGTGGGTGTTGGATTAACAAATGATTTTTTTCATGAGTTTCCTAATGGGAGTAAGTCAACATGCAACTCAAGATCAACTCTAGCACTAGTCAAAGCACATGAGCCATAAGTCGATAGCTTCTTCTTACAAGAATAATGGAGTTATAACACAAAAAATCATACTTGTAGGAAGCAATGGAACAAAGAAAACTAGAAGAAGAGGGAAAGGTTTTTATTTTTAGTTTTTTAGTTTTATCACACAATATTTATTGCAAGTTTAATATCTAATAATAATTGTGCATTTAATTAAGTACAAGCACATAAGCACTAATATTAAAAAAATTATTTCCATTGTGAACCAACTAATTAAATATAGATCAAAAGTAAAGTGTTGATCTCACCCAAATAAAGTGACAGGGAAAGGATCTCTATGTTAATAAATGTAATATAAAGATATCAATTCCTTATCATAACATTAGGGAGCAAGAATATGCCTAAGTATTATCCTCAAAGGAAAGATTGGTTGTGAGGTTATTATTCCCCATTTATCTTGTAATAAAATGAGATAGTGAGGAGCGTACCTAATTTACGTTGACTATGGAAAAGTAACTAAATTTCAAAGGATACACCATATACAAAATGGAGAAAAAAACAATAAGGTAGAACTAAGATGAGAATATAAAGAGGAACTTGGATTTGAAATTTGAAGCCAACTATGATAGATGGGAACCCAATTCTAAAGATGTCAAAGGATTCAAAAGATAATCATGAATGAATTTTGGAAGCTTTGCACAACTATCTCCAAGAAACTTTGGGTCACTATAGTAAGTTAGGGGCACAAGGTGTCATAGTCTAAGGATTTTTGTCCAATCAAATCTTGACACAATATATAACAATCTGCTCTGCTTGTTTGTAACTTTTTATTATCAAATCTATGCCTATACACATCAATAAAAAAGTATTATGTCTTTTAGAGGCTTTCCTATGTCAAACCCCATTATAGTGTTCTCATTTCCATAATGACTATTGATGAGATCTGAGTGTGTACCCTCCCAAAGAAAAAGGCTAAACAAATAATGAGATGTTGAATTGACAAGATGTTACCCCAAATATGAAATCCTTTTGAGTAATTTCACACTAGATTTGATTTATTGAACCCCTTAAACATGTTAGTGTATGATTTTAACATGAAATGATATAATACACTTGATCATGTTTGTTGTAGTAAATTTGAATCCTTGAAAGTAGTTTTGCACTTGAATGACTTGAATTT
Organism: Thuja plicata; assembly: GCA_018584345.1. Classification (NCBI taxonomy): domain Eukaryota; kingdom Viridiplantae; phylum Streptophyta; class Pinopsida; order Cupressales; family Cupressaceae; genus Thuja; species Thuja plicata. The sequence goes on along the minus strand of MU227609.1, from coordinate 204,820 downwards.
CTTTCTTAAGAAAGTGGATTGCTAAAATGGAATTACTAGATTTTGAAATGGGAAAGGGAGTTGTATTTATATGCAACCTACACCTTTTTGAATTAATTTTTCAAGGGGTGCTAATAAAAGAAGGTTAATTATCATAAATTGTAAGGTCAACTTTCATCCTTCGAAAGTTGACCCCATTTTTCTAGGATAAGGTGTATTGGACACCCTAGTCCTAGAAAAATGCACCATGAAAAGGTCAAAAACCAAGGAATAATTCATGTTTGTAGAAATGGTCTCGCAATTAGGCACAATCACACATAAATTAGGAACATGTTATCCTTAATTTTATGTTGGAAAAAAATATGGGATAACCCTACAATTTTTTTCTATTTTGATAGTCTATGCACTCTATGTACACATTTTGAGGTGCTTTTCAATTGCCCTTGTATGTAGTTTGAAACCTCAACTTAACCTCTTGATCAGTCTCCCTTTATTTTTATTTTCTATTAAGCATAATACAAAAAAAAATTTACATCATCGAGAGTTTACAATGAGTATACCAAACCTGAGACAACTACCAAACTATATACAAAAAAAACAAAATCCCCTTAAAAAAGTATAATATATCCAAGTTGGGGGGAATACATTACATACAAAATACTTATAAGAACTATTATCATAGTCCATGGTATCTACCCACTTCAACTTATTGTTGTCCTACACAATCACATTATGTGAATTGGACAACCATGCCTCCCAAGGAAGAGGAGGAGGTGTTATAGTTCCTCTCTCATAACCAACTGTACTAGTAACTTGGGCATGTGGCACTGTCTAAATATCAGAGACTGGGGCAGCTACTAAATTAACTACACGTGGGGGAGTTGTATGTCCTTTCACTAGTACATTTGAAGCCACATTCTGATGGCTATCTGTCAAATATTCAATGCATATATGTCAATTATCTGACATATGACATCGTCAGAGTTATTTCATCACAAATTGCTATAGAGATGGTAACCGTCACTATTCTGGCATCCCTAACCATCAGAAATTAGCACAGAAAAACACAATTTATATGAACTTTCCAATGCTACACTTGTCAGAAATTTAGCCTTCCGACGATTATCCAGTGACATTTTTTACGGTGCTCCTGTCGCTACTGTAGCATCTCCATCGGTCATTGGCATCGAAAAAGGAGATTCCCCAAAGGTTGTCCAGAGACATTTCTGATGAAAATCCCATCATTAGTATAGCATCACTATCAAACATGGGTGTCAAAAAGTTAGATATATCGATGGTGGTTCGGAGACAGTTTCGACGGTGTCACCGTCATTAGTATAGCGTCTCCATCAGAACAGTTATCAAATGTATCGAAATAGCGATGGTATGTGTGCTATAAATAAAAAATATCAAGAGACCATTATAGTTGGTCTCCATATTTGATCCACACTATTGACAAAATGGTTTACCTTTCATTAGCTCATCAAATACGGGGATTTGAAAGAATTTAATAGAATATTTTCATGATAACGTATATTATTTAAGTTGACATTACACAAATTTATCTACTTCGCACACTTGTCAACTACGAGGACAGTGATAATGAAGCATATCCTCTCGTGGCCTGCATTACTTAGGCCACGGGCAAGGATGCTTATTTATCACTGTCCCAGAAGTTGAAAAGTTTGGGAAATAGATAAATTCATGTAGCGTTAAACTAAAATAATGTACGTTATACATTAAATTATTATATATTAAATTCTTTCAGATCACCGCATTTGATGAGCTAATGAAAGATAAAATGCTTCCTTAATCGTATCAACCAAAGACAGAGACCAACTATTATGGTCTCTTGAGCTCTGCTATCTTTAGTCCTAGCTACTAGGTAAGGCCAAGAAGACTTATAACTGTCGATCGTTGAGAATAATCACTGAGATACCTGAAATATTGAGCTTCTCTTTATTTCAAGAATAGTTTAACATTCTCTACTTAACAGGGTCAACCATGTGAAGGTGGAAGCTCATTTGTCCCCCCCTAGGAGCATATTATGACCCCTTACGACACTTTAATACCTCTAAGATCTATTCTTAGGGGTCGTAAAGGGTCATAAGGAGTCATAAGGGGTCCTAGGACATAATAGTTGGAAATCATAAATGCAGGCATCATGGTCACAATTCTTTGAAGACACAACATAATTGACTGGTATACCCAGACGATGCAACACAACCACTACTCCTCCAGTTCTAATTTGACACTGTAGGGTCCAAAAACCATAGATAAGGATGGTTTTTGGATCCTACAGTGTCAAATTTGAACTGGAGGAGTAGTGGTTTCATTGCATCATCTAGGTATACCACTCAATTATGTTGTGTCTCCAAAAAATTGTGACCATGATGCCTACATTTATGTTTCTCAGCTATTGTGAGATTGAAAGTCTTCTAAGGAACATGTCGTGTCTATGTGGAACTATGTAGGATTGTCACCAAATAAAAGGTGTTTTCTAGTACAAAATACTTAGCAGCCTCCAGGGCCTTTTGCTTGAATGCATTATACCCCTGACGTACTTCATGGAAACATTTTGCATCAGGATTACAGGGAAATGTAAACCAAGATTCATATAGAGAAATATGTTGCTCTTGGAAAATAGTTGATGGCGATTGATGAAGAATATTTGAAAATTATGATTGATCTAATTCAAATTGGTGCAACATTTTCATATCTTCTTCATAATCATCATCAAATGAACATTTTCAAATCTTCTTCTTCATAATCATCATCAAATGAACATTTTCAAATCTTCTTCATCATAATCATCATCTATTGAACTCAGAGCCCTACATTTTTGCTTGGTATTGATGAATAAATGGTTCCCTTAAAGATACAGAAGGTCCCAGGTACTTATTCATCACTAGAACATTATGTATCTTTAAGGCGAACCAATTCTTCATGAGCAAAAAAGATAGATGATCAAATTCATTTTTATTTTACCATGCGAAAGTAGTGCCCCAGAGGGTGTAGCTCTGTGAGTGGAAGCCGAATCCATTCCTTGGAAGCCGAATACCGTGAATCCATGAAAAGTGGTACATACATCACATATCAAGAATTCATAGGTACGTCCTTTTTTATGCAAAAAAATATCTTCTTTCTGTCATGAAATGAAATCTTTGAATAGTTTCTGTTAGAGTAAAAAGGTATTTTCACTTATTAATTAAATCATTATTGATTTTATTATTAAGTCACCTTTTCACTTAGTAATTAAATTACAATTGATTTAATTATTAAGTTACTTTTTATCTATAGTTCACTTAAGCTCAACTTTAGGTATATAATAATTAATTATTATCATGCAACTTAGGTTTCTCCACCTTCTAGGTGTTCGATCGCCTTTATAAGGATTGATCTCTTTGTATTTACAAATTCTTTTGTAATTCTCATTTTCCATTAATATTGAATCAATTGAGGATGTTTCCTCTTCCATAGATCTGTTGTTTTTGGCCTCCATAACTTTTGCTTCTCTCTTTCTGTGATAGGTGTTTGCATGCAGGTGATTCTTGGGAGTTGTGGGGTTGAGATTTTCATCAACTCCAATATGGTATCAAAGCTCCGCCCTTTCATGCCCATTTTCTCTCCATGAGAATGTTTTTGTCTCGCCCTTTAGATCTAGTTTTTTGAGAGCTTTTCTGTAAAAAGTTGGGTGGGTATGGGTTGGAGATATTTTTTGGAGCACTATGGGCACAAACCGAGCTCATGATCACGTTCAGAATGCCCCAAAACCCCCCATTTTCAAAAAAGGCATGCCCAATTTGGGCACAGTTGAAATCTGGGCCCTCTTTTTTGCATGCACAACCTTGGCATGCTTTTTGAGGCAAAAAATGCCTCGATTTTCACACTGTCTTGGTTTCTACACCACTGATGTGAACAGTCGCAAGTATGAGATCCAGGTTAAATTTGATGGCCACTAACCCATCATACAGCTTGCTCTTTTTTTCATAATGAGCACCTTGTGGTTGTTTCCTCATATCTTGAGCATACAGTATCATTTTTTTGGAAAATGAGATATTACTAGAAAGTTGTTTCCAAACCCAGCCTAATTTTTAAGTTTTGGTTTTCTGATTTTGTTGTCTTAAAGGGTTTTTTTCAGTCAAATTCAAGGTTCTTTTTTGCACTCCAGGAGCCATATCTTGCTCATCTGGACTCCATTTTTTTACTTATGCATGGCGTTAGAAAGTTGGTTAAGTGCTCTATCTTATTTCATGGGTCTCACACCCAGATTCTGATCCATCTTTCTATAATTCTTGGATATGGTAGACATCTATTTTTGTCGCATTTATTTTTTTGCAAACATATTGAAATAAAGTGTCATCTGATGCATGCTTGGGATCTTGCACATTTTGTGCTTGATTGTACTTGCACTATATTATAAAGTGCCATGGGGGGTTTGATTTTTGCTTTATTTTCCATCTAACTTTTTCAAGTGAGTGTTCCTTCCATGACATTAGCCTCATCATGTGTGTCAAGAGAGTGATCCTTCCATGACACCATCCTTTATATGTGTTTGTATGTTCTTCATCATGCAGTTATTTGTGGCAGTATGATTCAATGTACCTGTCATGCCTCTCCCTGTTCAATATTATGGGGAGGTATCTCCAATTGGTTCTAATGCTTCCTTAGTTCTATGGAGTGATCTATGTATTCAATATTTGTTCCTACTTACTAAACAAATGTAGTAGCTGGGTACCTATGCATTTTGGTGAGATGGATCATTTACCATATGGACACTCTTTCATTCATGTTTTGGATGCATCCTTCCATCTTTGATTGATCATCTCTAAAGGCTTTGTTTACAGTCTTCTCTACCTGATCATGTTTTATTACAGTGGAGGTTCCAGTAGTTATTCTTCGATAGCATTTGCAACTTCACGCTTTAGAGGTTTTCTACATGTTCTTCCATTGTTCCTATCTTCTGGAACATTCTCTAGTTTGGAGGCTTCTTCAGTCCTTCACTAGTCTTTATCTCTTTTTGGAGAGGGGTTTTTCCCACTGGGTTTTTCTCCTTTTCTCCTCTTTACAGAGATTTTTGTACTTGGGTACCTTATTAGGCCTTGTTGTCGGGACCCATTTTCCTACTCTCAGTAGTTGTTTCTAGGTTTTTAGCTTCTCCCTAAGTTTATCTTAAGGGGGGTGTTAGAGTAAAAAGGTATTTTTACTTATTAATTAAATCACTATTGATTTAATTATTAAGTCACCTTTTCACATAATAATTAAATCAATTGTGATTTAATTATTATGTGAAAAGGTGGCTTAATAATTAAATCAATAGTGATTTAATTAATAAGTAAAAATACCTTTTTACTCTAACACCCCCCCTTAAGATACTTTTATCTCTAGTTCAATTAAGCTAAACTTTAGGCATATAATAATTAATTCTTTATTAATTATTATTATGCAACCTAGGTTTCTCCACCTTCTGGGTGTCCGATCTCCTTTATAAGTATTTATCTCTTTGTAATTACAAATTGTTTTGTAATTCTCATTTTCCATTATTATTGAATCAATTGAGGATGTTTCCTCTTCCACAGATATGTTGTTTTTGGCCTCCATAGCTTTTGATTCTCTCTTTCTGTGACAGGTGTTTGCATGCAGGTGATTCTTGGGAGCTGTGGGGTTGAGATTTTCATAAACTCCAATAGTTTATTTTTGAATGTGATTTTGTTGTGACCTTAATGTTCAAACCCACATATTTTTTTTAAAAACATTGTTTCTTTTTTCACAATGTGCATCATCATACAGAAAGAAAAAAGGGTTTCTTCTATGCATATTTTATCTCTATCCGCGAACCATAGCCTTTGTATTTTTAAAGATATGTATCATTTTTCAGCTTCGAGGCTATGGGTTGGTATAATAAACCCTTGGTCAATGAGTTTGGATTGTCACATGTCGTGACTTGTGCACGGATTGGTAAAAACTTCAACCTAGTTTTTATTATAGATATTCTATATATTTGACATGAGTTGTGGTTTTTATTTCACTATCTTGGCATACTTGGGGTTTTAATGCTTCTAAACTTACCGTGGTTCTTCACGCCTTATTATCAATTTCATTTATGTTGGTTAGTATCCAATGTTTTTTTTACAATGACAAGGACAATGAGGTGTAAATAATACAGTGGTAAAGAAAGACAGTGAGCAACACTATTAAGATGAGGAAGGTATTGATTTTCAGTATTGTCATGTATTTCCAAACGATGTCATGGAAATTAATACAAATACAATGCTTTCAAAAGAGGAAAAAGAAGTGAATTTATCATATGAAATGATGGACACGGTCAGCAAGACTAGAGTATATCTCAATTTTAAATAGGAAGGTCCATAAAATACATGAATACTAAGTTCAATTCTATGCCAATGCTATGAAGTAAGAGAAAAATAGGAAACATCTTCCAGTCATATTTAAACCCAAAGATCATGAATTATATCCCAAATGTGAGCAACAATCAAGAGTGTATGTCATGATAGTAACATTCAATGACACCCCATAGAAAGCATGGGCGTGATAGTGTTGCTAAAAGACATCAAAGTGACAGTCCAAAGGTATTAAGGAAAAAATTATTTGTTAAAAGAAGAGGTAGTTTAGAAGTCAAGAGGTTTTCCTAAGACAATGTGTGTGATGAACTCAAAATAGTTAAAGGAAAACATGGAGGTCATCGTGCATTTTTTCCAACAAAAGATATAATTTGTGAAATGAAAGATAACTTGGGCTTTGATACATTAAAATGGTATTAGATCTAGTGTTCTTTCCATCTTATGTGTTTGGAGTTCAACATGTTTCAACGTTTTAGTCTAATATAACATAGCGATAAAACAACCATAGTGATAAAGAGAATTTTGTTAGAGCTCAAGGATCCTCATCAATCTATATGTGAAATCAGTACTTTGTCTTTTTTATGCAATGAGTTGGTTCAATGTGTATGTTTAGGTATCATTATTCATTATTGAAGATCTTAAGTTGATATCATAAGCATTGCAACATGTGGGATAGAATGGACTCCAACAAGGGTTGAGCCTAGTATGTTGTTATTGGAACATTGTTGATCATGACAAGGTGTACAATCCCTGCATCAAACATGTCATTATAGTCCTATCAGGGAGACACATATCATTCATAACAGTGAATCATCATGATTCATTGTTACAAACATGTATTTTCTCATTGGGACCATGATGATATGGGTGATGCAGTCACCATATCATGGTTAACAAGGTTCTCAGATGATCAACATTATCATACAATGGACAATCATAGTGAAATGAGATGAAGGGAAATTCTAAGCATGTTGTCAAATGACAAAGATGTTGTCAAATGACAGATATGGAGTAGTCAATACCAAGGTTGTTGTTATAGAAAAATGCAGTCAATACAATAAGGGCAAACATCTCAATGCATATAATATAAATCACAATTTCGCAAAGCTAAGAAACCTCTCAAAAGGCATGAAAATCAAAGCACATTTGTAGGTCATAGCATTGTAAAGACAAAAAAATTATTAAAATGACATTATAACAGTGTTCCGCCATGAAATGAAAGACTAATCAAATAGAGCTAAATGATAATGCAAGAACAATGAATATGCCATGATCAAATATGCATAACAGTCACCATGGTGTTTAAACATTTCACCATGTTTTGTCATGAAAACATGGAGATCATTAGGATTTAAAGTAGCAATGAGGTTCAAGCAGTGTTAAGCTCAATGATGCAACTAGGAGCAGTCGTAACATTATGAAGAGATAAGACCACTACATTGATATGGATAGCATAAAATCAGAAAAATAGTCATTGTCAATACAAAGAGGATCATCAAAAATTGTAAAAGTCAGTGAGTTTTATAATTGAAATGCCCACATTTAAGATACTAGATTGGACATTACACATCATACTTATTGTACACCAAACTTAACTATTTTGTTATATATATTTTTAAATAACATACCATTTTAACTAAACCAACAATTTGAGATCCTTCTTGTTATAATGTTTGTCTATAATTGTACGCCTCTCTCTCCGGTTTCTCATAGCTTTCCAAGGGCGGGGGTTAGTAGCAAAGGTTCACAAGTGAATGCAAATCAAGTACGCAATAACTAAACGAATAACAAAAATGTGAGCAATAAAATGTACAAGCAAGAGAAAGGAAGACAAATGAATGCAAACCCCACGATGCTTGAAGCTTCTATTGTTTCTCTCTACTCCTTCTGAAACGTTGTTCTTGATGCTCAGTATTGGCGGGGCAGTGTCTATGACTTGAGAAGCGTCGAGAATTTGATATTTGAAATGTGTGTGTGTGATCGCAAGATGGCTTGAATGCTAGAACCAAACTGACATAGTAATGGCACACGAGAGCTTGAAATCCTGGATCCTTCAAATGGTTATGAAGG
>MU227609.1:179021-196161 GCA_018584345.1 Thuja plicata | reverse complement strand
TTTCAACATGTGAGATAATTGAATTCTTTTTAATTAAGAATTACTTTATTTGATGAAATTAAATTAATTTAATTGGAAGAATTTAATTAGTAAGTTTAAATATTTGATTTAAACTATAGGAAATTGAGTTTAATTAATTAAATAATGATAATTAATCAATTAAAGCTTAACCAATTAAATAAAATTAATTATTTAATTAATTTTGGGAATTGGATTAGATGATTTGAGAATTGAATTTAGAAGAAAATAGGTGATTAATTAATGATTAAAAAACCATTAATTAATAGATGAAAATTAGTGTTTTTAATGTAAAGTCGCAAGCCTGTCCATTTTAGGGTGTCTACAATAATAAAATAAGGAAATGAAATAACTTTAAACAATAGCTTGCCTTTTATTGAAATAACAATCATAACATTTTGTCGCATACCTGAGCTTCTCTTCCTCATTTCTATATTGTATTCATCTTTCCCCATCAATTCTTACACCTGCATAGATCTCTACACAACTCGACGCACAACATAAGATCCCTAAAAATTGAGATTCACGAGGATAAAGATTATCCATATTAATAACTTAGCTAGATAATTCAGAATGTAGATGCAAATGGAATATAAAAGAGGGAAAAGTAATACAAAATTAGGAAGAAGTGGAAAGTTCATTGGTGACACAAAAGTACAAGACCTAAGGGCCTGACCTAATGCCTTAGGGGCTCATCATTTATGGCCTTGCCTACGTAAATTGCAGAGACATCGTAGTTCAACATCGAGAGGAAGAGATTATCAAAATAATCAAGAAGGAAAATCTCACGATAATGGATGGAGAGGGAGAGACTATCAAAACAATGAATTCTAAAAGAATTATTTCTCTACGGTGAAACTCTATAGATGTGACAAGTTTGGTCACAATGCAGTAAATTGTCCTAATCAGAACAATCTTCAAGCATCTATTACAGAAGTACAAAAAACTAAATCTTAACACATTATATAATTTATGAACATTCAATGGCACATAATTAAAGATGTTGTTACATAAAATTCAATAATTATCAATTAAGATGCATAGATGACAATCATTTCTTTTTTTTCTTTAAATTTATCGATTTACAAAAATCTTGAAGAGGAACATCGATGTCATCATGATTATCTCCCCTCTCATCAGATCTCAATGCACACCTAGTTCTTTGTTGATGCAAAGGGGGGTTCTCTGCAATAACAAATAAAAGGGTTAAAGTAAAAACATTTTATAATACTTTGTTACATGTATTTCAGTACTTTAAAGAACATAATTGTGGCGCTCTTTACATGCTCTAGTCACATCATCAACTTCCAGTTCATTTTGTCTGGCCTCAATCTCAACGTGCTCATGAACACCGACCTCTACATCCTCTATAGCTACAATACAAAATGTTACATTAATCCAAACACCTATTGCAATTAAATTTGTATTACTACACCAATCAATTAAACATGTTTACTTGTATTAATAATTACATATACAAATTTGAATAGTAAATGTATACCTCCATCAATGTGATGCACACCCGAACCAACTTCATCATGCATAGGTGGTGTACCAGAATTCGTAGGCTGTATGCCAATTTCATACGCATTGTTATCATTGTTTGCTTACTTAAAACAAATATACTCACTTTATGTTGGAACTTAACATCAAATAAACTAATTGGTAAATTATTCAATTTGAAAAAATTATCATTTAGCTTACTTACCATGACGGATCCATTAGTAGAATCTTGTGCACTCGTTTCTCGTATTCGTTCAACCACAACTCTATAGCCTTGTTGGTAGCCAATTCTCTTGTACTCTTCTGAGAGACTTGTATTGAACTCCGCGCCTTGCATTTTTGCTTGGTATCGTGATTTTTTATTTCATTGTTACATAAAAACAAAATTGATTGCAAATTATAACTATTTACATATGATTTTTTATTTACTAAGACTTACAACTCGTGCAACAAGTTTCAAATTACCACTAGAACTGAGCTTGTGTTGCCCGTGTTTTTCTAGTCTTGCCTTTGTTGCCTTTGATGTGTCAGGAAATCTATGAAAAGTTTGAAATATGTTAGTTCATATAAATATAAAGAGTATTTAGTACATAATTACATTCTTAATAGTATCACATACCTTCTCTTGTTGTCTGGTGGTGTATTTCCTTTTTTTTCTTTCGCTTCTCTCCTCCGCATCCAAAATAAGATTTTACCACTCTAAATCAAGAATGCAGGGTGGATGCTCGTACTTTGGTTTGTTTTTTAATGTACTCCTATAATAGTCCCTAATATACTTCAAATATAACCCAACTTTCTCAAGGAGCCTATTTTTCTCAAATGCACGAGGTCCAAATAACTTTGTCATACTCTCTATGAGATCATCCTTTAAATTTTTATCTTGGACATTACACCTTTTAAGAAAAAAACATTGTTAGATTCATAAATGAAGTTAACTTACCTTTAATATAGTTCAAGAAATGGATGAAAGGATAACTATCCTAGCAATGATATGAAATTAAAATAGTGGATTGGGGGTTTAGTTTGGATATGTTCCACCATTTACGGAGGGTGGGCCTAAATATCCGCAAATACTTGTCATTAAGTTTATCATAAAAAAATCATTCCCTACAAAATAATCATGGGATCATTAGTTGAAGGATATAATAGTATAAAATAAGAAGATAATAGATGTAAGCTTCTCATATTGAATGCAATGTGTAATTAACATATGATTGTATATTAAAGGAAAGGTCCAATCTTTAAACTACCTGGAAGTTTGGCTACTTTCAAGGGAACTACTTCTTTGTCGCTCACAAGCAACACACAATCCTTCACTGTTCTGGCACTAGGAATACGAGTACATCCAATAAATTCCTCATCATGTGATGCATCTCCTGTTGCATTAATTGAAACCATTACGAAGTGCCCCCAAGAAAGAGTACTTCAAGGGAAATAAACATATAAATAATAAGAGAGAAAATGAAATTTGTGTGCCAGTAGGTGGTGCCATGGCGTCTGTAGCTATGTTGTGTGTTGCCGACATTGCAAGTAGCAGTACATCTGGGCATGGCCTCGTCTGAGGCGGCGATAACATATGATCATTGACATGTGCTAAAGAATAAGATTGTTAAAGCATAATAAAAGTATGGACTATCATGGACAATATTGTTAGAGCTTTAAAAAAAGATAGTCGAACATGCGATCTACCTGGACCACCTACAGTACCCTCATCATGGCCACAAGGTTCAAAATTATGCAAAAAAAGTTGTAAAAACAACACATCCGCTTATTTGTTAATGACATAAAAGACTAGTATAACATAAAAGCTATTATTAGACATTTGTTATAATTAAAAATTAAATTAATACTTACTTTGAAATTTCGAGCTCGGTGCATCAATTCAGTGGCCCTCTTTTGTGACTCAAGACTCAGAGGGTATATAGATGACAATTGAGACAATTTTTTCCCAATTCTTTAGAGGCACTTTTCAATTGTAGTGCTCGGGTCATCACAAGTTGCAAAATCAACATATAGGTCCTCCTCAAAGGACTCCTCCTGAGGGACTGTGGGTTCCTTTCCCTTTCTCTGATGACCACCTGTCTGTGACAACAATATTACTAGCACTATTAAAATTACTCCAAAACAGTGATAAAAAGAACATAATAAAAAACACTATTTAACATTTTGCTTCTATCTAATTTGTAGTACAATAACAAATATGTTAGAATAGGAAAAACCCTATTCTCCCAAGAACACCTGCATGCATAACCTGTTACATGGAGGAAGTGAAGAACAGAAGATAAGAGAAAACTATGGAGGCCCAAAAACCAGAGGAGACATCATATACACAAGAAAATAATATATTAACAATATGTTTCAAGATGTTACAATGAGATGTGAAAAACTCCTTATGAAAAACAAAGAGGTGAATCCTTATAAAAGGAATCACGAAACCCTAAAAGGGAAAACTGAAGGTTAGCTTAAGCAACTAGAGTGAATAGGTGAGTTAGTAATTAGATCATAATGATTTAATTAATAACCCAAGAGACTATTACTCTAACACCCCCCCCTTAAGATAAGCTTAGGGAGAAGCAAAACCTAGGAGACTACTGCAGAAAGCAGGAAAGAAGGGTCCCGACAACAAGGCTTGATCAGGTACCCAAGTATAAGAAATAAACTAGATGAAGGAAACTAAGCCTCCAATCTAGGGAAAGTCCCAAAGAAAGGAACAAGAAAGAGCAAGAAGCACCTCCGAAGCATGAAGCTGTAAACACTTTCAGAAGTAACTGCTAGAACCCCCATTGAAAAAGTGCATGACAAGGTAGAGAATAAAAAGTCTGAAGAGTTGATCAATCAAACTTGGGAATCAATAAAACCAATAGGAGAACCCCCCCCATAATGCTGAACAGGGAGAGGGGTGACAGGAACACTGAAATGCAATGCCAGAAACATCTGCAGAAAGCAGAATCAGGAACACCAACAGTGCAACAGAAGTACAAGCACAAGATAAAGGGTGGTGTCACAGACACACAACATGGGCTAATGTCATGGAAGGTATGCTCACTTGACAAAGGTGGATGAGAACAAAATGACAAAACATCAGCCCCCCATGGCACTTTATAACTAAGTGCGAGTACAAAAAACACACAAGGTGCTCAAATCCTAGATATTCAAAAGTAGGCACTGTATCTCAGTGCATTTACAGAAAATAAAATGTTACAGAAGATAAGCATACAATGCGCAGAAGTTAGAAAGAAGAGTGAGCCAGAAGATCAGAAGAAGAGATCCCAGGACCTGTAGAACCCAAGTAATCCGCCAGAGTGTGAAAGAGAAAAAATCAGAGGGGAGAGAACCTAGAGAAAAATCTAGAAAAAAACCCCTGCAATTGAAAATCTCACTGAACCAGCTTTCTGACGATATCTGGTTTGCCAAAAACGGAGTCTGGATGGGCCAGATGTGGCTCCCGGAAGGTAGAAAATAGACATCAGACTTTGAAATCAAAAAACACTATCAAAATGGCAGAACCCAAAACCCCAACCTCCATCATCAGAAATTGCTCAGAAAGAGCTTTCTGACGATATATGGAAGTCAGAAAAATACCCCCGTATGCTCCAGATAGAGCGAAAACAGTGAAGGAGGGTCAAAAATGCTCAAAATCAAGGTTTTAAGCCCCTGAGGCTGAAAAAAATAAGCCCTTGGGTGCATGGCACGCGCAGGGGGCTGGAGCCTAGCTCTCGGTCACCCATGTGACTGTCGCTAGCGAAAAAGGGGCCTGCGGGGTTTAAAAAGCCGCTAGGCAGAGCGGCGCGGCGGAGCGGAGCGGGGCCGGTGGCGGGGGTGCTAGAGGAGGGCGACGGGGGCCGCGGAGTGGACCGGTGGAGCGGCGAGGGCCGCAGAGTGGGCCGGGGCACCGGAGGATGGTAGTCGGTGGTGGGGGAGGGTGGACAGTGATGGCGGAGCCCGCAGGGTGGGGGGCCGAGCACCGACCGGCGGTGGTGGAGCACCGGTGGCCCAGCGGTGGCCCATTTTTAATTGCATAGACTACGTTATTAAACGTAAAAAACCTTTAAAAAAATGCTTTTTTATTTTTTTCTCAGTTTCCATGCTCGTACGGTACTGGAAACCAACTTTTTATTGCCTTAGAGGCAATTTATCCAAAATGAACAAATTTTATATGGATTATAGGGTTTTTGGGCACTCTGAGCGCAACAGAGATGTCTGTTTGAGCCCAAAATGACCAGAAACAAAGGTCCCCCTAAATCCACTTAAAAAACTTCTAAAAAACCAGAAAACCTCCAGCTTCTGATACACTTTGACAAAGCACAAACAACGAGCAACAAGATGGCTTTGATACCATGTTAGAATAGGAAAAACCCTGTTCTCCCAAGAACACCTGCATGCATAACCTGTTACATGGAGGAAGTGAAGAACATAAGACAAGAGAAAACTATGGAGGCCAAAAAACAAGAGGAGACATCATATGCATAAGAAAATAATATATTAAGAATATGTTTCAAGATGTTACAATGAGATGTGAAAAAATCCTTATGAAAAACAAAGAGGTGAATCCTTATAAAAGGAATCACGAAATCCTAAAAGGGAAAACCTAAGGTTAGCTTAAGCAACTAGAGTGAATAGGTGAGTTAGTAATTAGATCATAATGATTTAGTTAATAACCCAAGAGACTATTACTCTAACAAAATAGGTTTACCTTCTGGGAAGAAGAAGTGCCTGGAGGATCATCATTATCACCTGTATGTGGTTGCTCCGTATCGTGGCCTTGTGTTATTATTTAAAGTTAACCAATAATTAGAAAGGAATAGATTAATAAATTTCATTAGAAGATGATGATGAAGATGAGGTGGATGTTGAGGAGAGTCTCTAGACGTGGCTAGTTTTGGAGGGCTTGTTTGTAGTAGTTTGTTTGGATGAATTTCCTTTCCTATAAGGATTAGATTCAACATTACAAAAAGAACTCAAATATAAAAAATGTCAACAAAAAAACTCAATTATTTAATGGTATATAGTACGTACCTGCACACCCATGATAGTGACATCATTTGTATCTATGCGATACAAATTTTAATCAATAAGAAGCTCTTCCCCTACAAGTATTGATTTTATTGCACATAAAAATACATGATTTCCCTCACGCGCCTCAAATATGCAATTGGGTTGCTTGATAGTTGACGCAGGTTGCGTACTATTTATAAAACCTACAATATTCCCTGATGCTTTTGGCCTCTCGTTAATGTATATAGCCACTCTTTTACTTTGTTCATTGTCTTTTTGTTGAATATAATTTGCCGAGATTGCATACCTACACATACTTTTTTTTATATCGAACAATCTGCATCCAACTTTTGTAATCGTAACAAGGTCCAACATACTCCATCAATTCGACAACTTTGTTGTAAGAGACCTTTATGCCATCCATGGAACATAGGCCCAAACCATGTAATGGTGATGGTGTTATGCGATATATCTTTCCTTTAACACTAAAATCAATGTTTATTGGAGGAAGTTCCTTGGGGACCCATTATTTCTGTAGATGTTGGTACCTAAAGGGCACCTTGATGTCACCTTTGCTCTCATCATCATAAGAACATGACCCCCCTTAAGCAAGGAAATATTTCATGCATTCATTGAATTTCCTTCTAGTATTTTGACCTCTCATTGATCTCCCTAATTCAGACATACTACATGTCTCACTTTCTTCTTCCATTCCTATATTTCCTTCACTCAAGGAATACATATTTTCTGCTACCTGCAGTCCATCAAATAAGAGAGATAACAAGTAATAATGTGAGATATTTTGAAAATTGTAAAAGACATTAATCTCTATAGGGTGTATTGACTTATACCTCTCAATCCATGAGACTATATGGAATGCTCCTGAAAGGGGTTCAGGTTCCTGTATATGTAATTCAATTATCTTATGTTAGCTAAAAAAATCATGATACATATACTCAAAATTACATAATAAGTATATTAAAAACCATAAGCACATTAAAAACCATAAGCATCCCATATGAATTAAAAACATTAAAAGGTACATCACAAATTAATTTGATCATGTACCAAATGTGTCATGGATCAATGTATTAGTACCATCATCTTCAAATGTGTTATCTAGCGCATGATCGTCATCTTCCATGGGATCATAATCTTCAGCTTCAATATTCGCACCTCCATGATTATCCACTTCCAAAACCATATTATCCATATTCGCACCTCCATGGTCCATATCACATATTTTATATGTATATTAATTGTTAAAAAAATATAATGAAAAACTTACCAATGGATGATAATCAAACCCCCCTTCAATGTGACCATTCTCCCTACAATGTCTCTTAGATAATTTGATTAGCAATCTTATAGTGTTTAAGCCCTTACAAATTTTTCAGGGACAATAACATTTTCCATCGCCTTTTCTTTTGAAGTTAGACCACAATCTAGTGATTGTCTCCCCATTTTGTTCTTCACTTAGATTATCTGACATGATCCTTCTTCACAGAAAAAAAAAATTGGGTCAAGTAGACAAGATTCTCAATGGAGCTACTTTGATAACATATAAATACAAATAGGAGATTGGAGTTGATCAGCCTTCACCTGTGCATATGCAACCTTCACCTATAAGAGTTGATCAGATAAGGTATATGCACATGTGACAAACATGCATATTTGACCAAGCACTACTGGGAGCTAGACCCAACAACAAATGGACTTATGATGATTTTCACAATAGTATAATTATTGTCAGGTAAGCTCCCAGTAGTGATTAGGAAAATCTACATGTTGGCCATTAGAGCCATTTAAAATTTGGTTATTAGAGCCATTTAAAAGTGTCAAATGCACTAAAAGTGCTAAATATGTAAATTTTCCCAAATTGGCAAAATAAGGCCTATGAAGACTCATATGGGGCTTTAAGAAGGGTATAAGGTCAACTAATTAGTTGAAGGGTATTTGGGTAGTGTGAGCATGAGTGAGAGTAATATATGAGTCTTAGATTTCATCTTTTTACTGCTTTTAACATGCCTTTCTTGATCTAACTTAATGGTCCAACCATTAATCTCGGTTTCTAGCCCTCAAGGACTCAAACATGGAGATTACACCCTATGGCTTACATAAAGTCACCAGAGGTTTGAAAGGGCTTATACATGTTTTATAACCTTCACCAAGTCCCCTACACAGGCCTATGAGCATTTTACAAGAAATAATAAGGACCTTGGGTTTCTACGCAACTTTGGACTATCATGCACATGAAATTCACAATTACTGTCAACTAGGGCCTTCTTAAATGGCCTCTTTTTGAAGGCTTGATATGATTGATTATGATTATGACCATAAATAATGTAAGAACTAGGTAAAATGCTAGAAATTCAACCAAATTAACACAAGCAATAAGCTACTGACCAAATATTTAAATTTTGAAGATAGGCATGGAAATGAGATTCAGAAAGGAACTTGTGTTTGTAGTTTGAGCCCAAAAATGTTTATCTATGTCAATAGGCACCACTGACCTAAAGGTGTTTGACACCGATTTCATGAGAAGGTTCCAAATTAGGATGTCCTACAAATTATTCTTCTAAAATTATGACAAAAAAGTGTCAATCACTGGAGTAGATCGATGGTGACCAAGTTTTTTTCTCTCTTCAAAGTATGGATTTTTTTTGGCATAGTCTTCTCTTTGTGAATTTGTAATCCCTTTTTGACAGATCTAGAATCTTCACATGAGAAATATTTTTCTACTCAACAAAATTATGACCATTAGTGGTTTAGATTTGAGGCCAAAATTGTTGGACATTGGTGCCTAGCTCCATAGTCCATGAGGACACTGTCACCTATTGTCACCTCTTAGCATGAATTTAGTTTGTATGCTCGTGAGTGTGTTAGGTTTCCAAATTTGGCCATGGAATAAGAATAATCAATCATTTAGCAAGAGCACAAGGGAAAACCACCAAAGTGATCCCCAAATGAGTGTGAAATTGTACGAGGATACAATTGTTAACACTATATATAGGCCCCATTGTAGCAAGAGTGTGACCTTGCAATCATACTCTTGGTAAAGCATAAGATAGTATCAAAAGGCTTTCACCAAAACATAAAATAGATAAGATCACACCAATCCCCCAGGACATAGAATCTTATTGGTTTGAAATATCAAGATAAAAGAAGCAACATGATTGGCATAAGTTTCACAAACATGGAGCATGCAAGAAAAAAGAAGAAATATGACATGTAGGTCTAGTAAGGATTTTTTACTAGGATCCATATAACATAAACAACGTGCACCAAATACAAATATTATAAAAGGCTTCTATTCTCTAAGTATTCTGAAAATGCAACTACAACGTGCACCAAACAAAAAATTGATACGAGACTACAAAATTAGTGTTGTAGTGGCACCAAGCACATTGTGGTGTGTGGTCAAAATGTACAAAACCAACTTGTGGTGTTTGCACAAATGTTAACATAGCAAAGTGTATGCCCCCATGTTAAAATAGTTTCTTATATCTTTAGTGTTAGGATAGAATCCTAAAAGGCTTTCAAAGAGTTAAATACAATGATAAAGGAATGGAGAGTTGTCAACTTGACAATAATATACTAAATGTAACAATCGTTAAACTGACTGCGAACGGTTTGGTAGGGAGTTGTAACTGTCAACCGATTAATAGAATGGTATTTGGGTAGTGTGAGTATGAATGAGAGTAAGAGAGGAGTTTTAGGGAGTTTGACAGAGTAATGAAATTTAAATCAACAAACTTTAAATTCCTTGCAAACTATTTATTCTCTGCCGCAAGGACACTGTGACTATGTTCGTGTTCATAAACTCTTCATTCTATGCAATATTAATTGGGAATGGATTGAAATATTATTGGTTTAAATTGTTATTCATTTTCATGCAAAGGTTGCGTTATTTTGTGAAGTTTTGAACAAAGAAAGTCAAGTTTGTATTGATTGTTCCTAGACAGGGTCTTGGTGTGCAATCAACAATTGATTTGAAGACACCATGAATTTATAAGACTCCCCCACTTACTATGTTTAATATGACTTGTGGGGAGAGTCTAAAACACATACGATATGTGTCATATGTGTTTGGTTGTAGGGGTATGCATAGATTGGAGATGAAGATATTTGATTGAAGAGATATTATTGATTGAGGGTATATGGTGGTTGGACTATTCAAGGTATGAGAGTTCCACCCAAAGGAGGGCCACTTTTATGACTTATTATGTCATGATAGGTTACTTGGATGGTGTAGGATCCATTGGTAGGAGCTGGAAGTGTTTGGAAGTCTCTTGTTGACAAAGCCCTAGGCTGGTGCACATAGGAAGGAGGGTTTGGTGTATCTAATGGAAGGGTATACCAGAAAGATATATCATTTGGAGGCTAGGAAAAAAGAGGTTCCAAACATTTTTTAGTGCAATATGGTCCTTAAAGGAACTTCAATTTCTTTCTAGGCCATGTGTATGGTGCAAGAGAACATAGCCATTTTTATACCTCCTGGTGTAATGATCATCTTTTTATGTTTTGGTTTGTGTAAAATAAGGTCTGAAGGACCATTTTTTAGGTATTTCTAATTAATCCATGTCATGGAAGGTCATAGTTGGTCCAAAATGTAAAAATGTACCAAAATTTATCAATATTTCCATGTGAAAGCAAAAGTTTCCAGTGAGGCTTCCATGGAACTTTACAATGTAATAAGGTTAAATTAGCCTATTTTAGGAATATGCAGGTTATTTTATGTTGTTATAAAGTGTTTTTCTATTTATTTTTTCACAAAATGCAAGAATTGCAAAAGTTGCACAACAATTGTTGAGCAACTTTTCAAATTTAAAAAGTTGCTTAACAAGGGTCATTTAGTAACAAGTTATTTCCAATGGTACCATAATGAAAAAATTAGTTGGAATCCATTGATAGTATTGAAAACATATTATATAGGCCTCAGGGACTCGAGGCATGGGTGTTGATGCAATATGAAAAAGGTTTGATCAATAAAGCTGCATATATATCCCAGAATCATGAAATTCTCTACACAATCAACCAAATAATCCAAGTTTAAAAGATCCACCCTAGGCCACATGATGATCTAATTTCTTGTTTTAAAAAATAATTACATATCTATTGAGAGGAGAAGAAACACATGTTTCCTACTACTACTCTCATTTCAACCAATTCTTACACTAACACATTCAATCATTTTAATAAATGAAATTAATCTAATGGACATAACTTTTACTTGATATCCTCAATTCCTTTAATATGAGTACATTCAAGAGTACCCATTCGTATCATGAATCTCATATATAGTAATCCTTTTAAGTGATTCAATTGAGATTATAATATACTCCACTCTAATCTAACATCGTATCCTACCCCATAGAATATTATTAGATTTACATTAAGCACTATACATATTAGTTTTCTTCTAACATTTTCTTTAAGTTAAAATCTAAAACTTAAAACTAATCTTATAAACTTACAATCATATTACCCATCTATTCCATTTACATTATACAGTAATCTCATCATATATATACCATTATAGTCAACCAAATAGTAATATTGTTATTTTCATACAACTAAAGTAATGCACACGTAAAACATCAAACATAGGTTTCTTAGTACCCGATTACTACATGAATTCATTTCCATAATAACCATCTAAGATCTTAACCATTCACTTGGAATCTAGCAATATGCACATTTAATAAGAATTCATTTTATGACAATTTGAATTCAATAATTAGGATGGAAAATTTAGTTTTAATTGTCTCAGTTGGTTTGAGGACAGTTTTAAAAGGTGGTTGGTTGATGTTTGGGTCTAAAAGAGACCTATGTTCATTGTAAT
Source organism: Thuja plicata (assembly GCA_018584345.1). Taxonomy (NCBI): domain Eukaryota; kingdom Viridiplantae; phylum Streptophyta; class Pinopsida; order Cupressales; family Cupressaceae; genus Thuja; species Thuja plicata. Next base: position 183,800 of record MU227609.1, on the reverse strand, counting down.
TACAGAGAGAAATATGGTTTTGTTCGAAGTGATAAGGAGATAGAAGTTTTGAATCAATAAAATGTTGTTTTCACTGCACTTTCTCTGATTTTATTTCATAAACAGTCATTGTACATGCACTTTCTTCCATCTTAATGTGTTTATCTTTAAATATTGTTGTTAATTATTGAGTATACACACAACTTTCATCATGGAGATCATGAGTCGCCTTTGAGGGAGAGTAAAGTGAGCATACACCTAGTGGATATATATCTAAAAGATGTTCTTAGAAATGTTGAAAATATGACAAAAAAGTATGGCATATATTCTTATTTTTGCAATAACAGTTCTAATCATAAGGTAGCACCCATGTCACATGAAGGTAATGATGTTGTTACGAGCAAGAAGATATTGAAGGTCAAGCCCCTTCATGTGAAAGGATGATTGTAAGTTCAAAAACCAACATGCAATTTCAAATGCCATGCAAAGTATAGGAAGGACTTTAAGGTTGGAAAGTCAAGATGCAAGTCAACTGCAAAGACAAGGTGATTTTAAGAGAAGATGAAAATATGAAAGTACAAATTAATGAAGAAGGATGAAGGCCAAGACATCAAGTTAAAAGTTATTTCAAGTACAAGCAGTTTCAAGAACACTTCAATAAGAATATTTCCAAGACAAAGAGGATGGAAAGATGGAGTTCAAACAAGATAAACATGCTATGTTGGCACACCTTCATTACCACCATTCTAGTTATTCCAAGTGGAAAGAGAAATGCATTTAATGTATTACACCTACTGAGTTTTCTCATTGGTCAATCCTTAAAATGATATGTATTGAAAAAATGTATTTTTTTCATTGGCCCATGGATATGTGCCTTATTGTAATTAGTTGACATTTAATTCTTGTAAGTGGTAGTTAGGGAAAAACCTAATTAGGGTTGTGTTGGCATAATATTGGTCCTTTCCAAGTAGTTCATTTGGGAGAGGTCATCTAGGACTGATCACTTGATGCAGTAACAACAAGAGGAGACCATGCTGCTATAAAAAAAATATTGGATAGTGACCAACATAAATGAAATTCATAATAAGGCATGAAGAACCATGGTAATTTTAGAAGCATTTAAACCACGGTAAGTTTAGAAACATTAAAACCCCAAGTATGCCAAGATAGTGAAAGAAAAACCATGACTCATGTCAAATTATACAAAATATCTATAATAAAAAATAGGTTGAAATTTTTACCAATCCACACACAATTCACGACATGTGACAATTCCAAACAAATTCACTAAGGGTTTCTTATACCAAACCATAGCCTCGAAGCCCAAAAATGATACATATCTTTAAAAATACAAAGGCTATGGTTCGCGAATAGAGATAAAATATGCATACAAGAAACCCTTTTTTTCTTTCTGTATGATGATGCACATTGTAAAAAAAGAAACAAATTTGTAAAAAAATATATGTGGGTTCGAACATTAAGGTCACGACAAAATCACAGTCGACCATAAACTATGAGACAATTTCATACAAAAGGACGTACCTATGAATTCTCAGTGTGTTATATGTACCACTATTCAAGGCTTCACAAAATTCAGATTCCAAGGAATGGGGTCAGCTTCCACACGTAGAGCTACATCCTTTGGGGCATTGCTTTCGCGTGATAAAATAAAAATGAATTTTATCATCTGTCTTTTCTTTAATCTGTGCCCGAAATCGTCAGAATTGCAACAATATCGGGAACAAATAAAAAAAAACACCAATTTCATAAAAATTGCCCCTCCATAGGAAATTACCGTCGAAAAATAGGCCCAAATGTATTAGTGTTTGTCTTTAGCATCCTGCACCTTCTTACTTTCTTTAATATTATCCAACATTTGACTGAAAGTGAGATCATAGTCAAAATCTACATTAGCCTTCGTGGACATGCAAAATGGTGCCTGCTCTTTGTCAAGGACATGTAAAACTTCTCTAAGAACCTTCAATACTTTGTGCTCCTTTACCTGCTCTACCAAAGAAACCTGCAAGGCAATTTTACGAGCAATGAGTCTCTGCAGAGACTCGGTAAGGATTCTACCTCTACCATTGAATATATCATCATTCCTAAGCTTCCAAATGTGGCAAAGAATGTGAAGGGAAAGAATATACCATAAAGTGTTACAACATTTATCCAAGCCCAAGAAATACCCAGACACAACCTCCAACATAGAGAAATTGATATTCAACTTTAGACCAAAGAGACCCCATACTTCCTTGGCAAAAACACAGTAAAAAAATATATGCAGAATAGACTCATAGTTATGGAAAAAGGTACAAATATTTGGCTCCCCATCTGGGTTCTTGACAGGTAACCTATGCAGAAGAAGGCGCCACATGAAACACAATATTTTACACTTGACAGGGGTGTCTCCCTTTATTTTTCTTTATTTTGTCAAATTTTTTTCATTTTTAGAGTTAGAAACTTTTACCTTGTGGAATGTTGAGTCTTAAACTCAAAATTACTTAAGTATATAACTCTTATGTGTAATTCAGGTCTCAGGAACCCCATTACATGTCCTATAAGTAATTTGGGTCTCAGGACCCCCATTACATGTCTTATATATATAATTTGGTTCTTATGACCCCCATTACATTTCCTATATGTACTTCATCTCTCAGGACCCTCATTACATGTCCTATATGTAATTGGGATCTCAAGACCCCCATTACATGTCCTTTATGTAATTTGGGTCTAAGAACCCCCATTACATGTCCTATATGTAATTTGGGCCTCAGAACTCCCATTACATTGCATTTGCATTTTCACTTGTAATTGGGGTTTTGAAACTTGAATTATAACTTTTCCCATAGTTAATTTTTCTTCCTTTCTTGAATTTTCAAAGTTTTTCTCCAATGTCACATGATTTTTGTCAAAATTTTGTCCAACTTCGGGAATCTTCCTCATCCATGTTGTAACTCCATTCTAGACTCCAATTTACGCACATCAAGGCCAAATGACTTTAAGATACTAGCTACCAAGTGAAGATATGAAGATTCCATTAGCGAAGAATGATGACAACAAGGACGTGTCCTCAAACACTTACTTTATTTTCAATCATGCATAATGTAATTATGCTTTTACAAATTACATGTAAAGCGAGAAAATGCAATTACATGTAATCACATTACAATTAAAATAGTTTAGGATTGTAATGTTGAATAACTCAAAAGTTAGTTAGAACTCTCCCACATTTTTCTCATAGCCTCTACGTTATATATGAGGGATTTCTTTGTAATTAGTTTATCTCTTGGCAATGCAACAAAACTTTGGTAGTTTGGGAAACCCTCAAAAATTTTGATTTTGAATGTAAATAAAATTGCAATAAATAAAGGAGGCAAGTTGCTTTTAATCTTTGCATTGGAACAAGTTGTTATGTGATGATATCATCCAAAGTTGATTGTGAGTATTGTGTTGTGTTAGTGAACATATTTGTCTTTCTACAAATAACCTTTTGAGTTTACTCTATCACCCTTAAAAGATAAACTATTTCTAACAGTTGGGTAAGTGTCTTTCATGATCACTTCCCTCTGAATTTTATAACAAGTACAGCTCCCTAATATGATATTCAATGAAATGAGATAATGATTTAATCGGTTAGCTTTTGACCAGAAAGCTTATAAAGGCAACAATATCATTCTTTGATGACATGCTTCTAAACAACTGTAAAGTAAATATAATCCGATAATGAATAGGAAGGAAACACAATCACTTCCATAATAGCATTTCATGAAAAACATAAACAACTTTTAACTGCAGATAATAGATAATAGATAAATTTCAAGATTTAGATATCATGCAATAGGTGACAAAGATATAAAATAGGCCAAACAATATGCCAACACAGGGCACCTTGCTCTAGGTCATAAACAACACAGATTCAATAACCTTCCTGTCATATCATTCAAAAATTACTACACAGATAATTGTTTGAAATCAATTCTGTTCACAACATTCACGATCTGAACTATACTTATCAAAACTATCTATCTATATCCAAAGTTTTTCTTAACCCTTTAAAAGTTTTAGCAGCCACAATAAATAGAAACAGAGCACCGAGAGGCCTCCTGAAAAACATGGCCTCTCGGGCAAATAGTTAAGTAACTAATCCATCAGACAGAGGACACATGTCCTTAAAGTTTAGCATAAAAATATAGTAAAAAGGGAAACTAGATGGCCGAATCAGGCTCCTTATCTAAGGCACAATCCTCGCTTGTCGCTAGACTTCCCTCTTCATCGATAACCGATTGAGTTGGCTTCCATTCTTTGTATGCTTGAACTAATTCCTTTGCAAGTGACAGGTGTGGGATTTTAGAGTTCACTATTCAGGCCATGGAGGCGTCTTTATTCCAGCTCAGCTTCTTCACCTTATCAGTAACATTGGATAACTAATCAACACACAAATAAAGCATGGATTCAATCCTTGCTATCTGGGTCAAATCAGAGGCCTTGGGATGAATCTTTTCTCTGATAGTTTTAATAGCTGATTCAAAATCATCCAAAGCACCTTTCAATTCTTGTTCACCAAAGACAGAGGGGTAGGTATAAGTGAAATTAATCACTTTCAACTCTGTTAGGGCAACCTTTTTGATGCAGTGCAAGGCAGAAGAATCCCCGATGGAGATGTCTTAGCCCCCAGAAAATAACCACACAATGGAATATAAATAACAACACAGAGATTTATATCCACACAATGCAAATACTCATAATAGAATCATCATATTTTCATCCAACATGCCCGGTTGTAAGGCCTTCCGGGTTACG
>MU227609.1:163472-176737 GCA_018584345.1 Thuja plicata | reverse complement strand
TAAATTAAATACAAATACCGAAATTAAATGCCACAAGTCGGCCAACAACAACAATTAAATGCCCAAAATAGATGTCTTAGTAAAATCACGATATCTCCTAGCTCCGAATGAATTAGGACTCGTGCTTTGAACCGTAGGTAGAAATCTAGGCCCTCTTCAATCCCTAAAATTTTCATCCTCTAAATCTTTGTGGAAAATTACTTATATGGATTTTAATAGGCACCAAATTCCTAAGCAAGGCCGATCTCCTCCCGGTCCATGCCAAGCAACCAAGATCATGCCAAGTTCCATTAAATACATCAAAACCAATTACCCAAGACCCAAGTAGGTCCACACAACTCTACCAAATCCCTCCCACATGAAAATAAGTCCACACAACTCCATCAAATCTCCCAAACATGCAGGATAGCCAACTACCTTGGGATGCTCCTGCATCACTTTTGGATTTGCTTAGCTTCAGCTTTATATTATTTATTCTTCGCAATGGCGCTTCTTATCAGAGCAATACGCCAGCTGATGTTTTTTCTGAGTATGAAGAAACAAGACTCCTCGGCACCTTTAAGCAACTTTTCCACATATAATTTATTAAAGTCGTGCCTTTTGATTTCCATAAATTTGGTCATTGCTGACACCCACTTTTCTTCATCTGTGCCCCATACTTGACGTTGAGCCTGCAGTTCCCCTATTGTTGTCTCAGTGTTCTAAAGAATTGAATGGGAATCTTTAATATACTGTCTGCCATTATTTAGCACTTGAGCCACCCATTCATCAACTGAAGAAACTAAAGTTCATCCCCTTTGAACTTGATTCAGTAGAGTCTTATTTTCTTCAGAATTGGGATCAAACACTTGAGAGGATTGAGACAACGGTGTAGCATCAAAGTTGCAGAATGCATTAATAAACTGAGAAAGTGAAACAATGGTCTGTTTCAACTCTTTCTTCTCTTTTCTATCCTGCACCGATGTAATCAACATTTGTTGGGTTGTTTCTTTGAATAGGTGTTTTTCCCGACTCTGTCCATTGTTCCCAACTCAATTTTGGTAACTTCAAAATCCTCAACTGCCACATCTTGCTTCTCTTCCTTAGGCCTATAAGTAGCGACCTCGGCTGTCCACTTTCCAGTCTTAGCATCAACAAACATGCGCATTGTGCTTTTCACCTTCTTGGCTTTAGGAGTTTTTTTAGCATGTTTACTCACAATATCTTGTATTAGTATTGACACAGGAATCAGACTCTACTTCTTATTAATTGAAGAAGTTAACCATTTGGGCGTGTCACTGGTTGTTGCTGGTTGGGGGCCAACTTTAACAAGAGTATCCATTAAATCCAGGGTTACATCTTCAAGATCAAAAAGATCTTTCCCAATTTGATCATCATCCCCAATTTGATAATTCAAGTCTTCAAACTTGTCATCTTCCAGATTAACTGTCTCTGTCTGCTCTTGAGTCATTTTCGCCTTCTTTTGTGATCGAGAGCGTGACTTAGTGATACGTTGAGGAGAGACCATAGATGAAAGTTCCGCAACAGACTTCTTTTTAGATTCTTTCTTCTGCTGCTTACCAGATGAACCTGCATTACCAGATGTTTTAGGCATATTAGAAATAATGGGGGGAGAAAATAAAATTGAAGATTTATTTCCAGTCATTTTAGGACTAGACTGCTCTTTTTTCGCTTGAAGCCATTTCTCAGTTAATTTGAGAACATGTTGTGTTATGCTTTTAATGTCATCTTCTTCCTCCTTTGACCAATCAACATGTACCTCTTCAGTATCTAGAAGTATTTTGAAATTAGGCTCAATCAAATCAGAACCATCATATGTTACTCCTATGTTGAACTGTATTCTCATAGACAGAATTTGGGAGATGCAGAGTCTACTATGGATTTTGGTCATGACTTGAGATTCGTTTACACAATCCTCCCAGAAATCCTCTGAATGGGGAACTGGAAACATGTGAGACCTTAAACCCAGGCTGTCACTAGCAAAATTTTTGTTATCGAAGCCTGTTCTCTCTGTGTAGTACTTAAAATCGAAATGACCAAGGTCACTTCCGATACTTATGGCATCTTCAATGGTTAGACAAGAAAGTTTTCCTAGCTGCAATGGGAATATTTTTTCACCTCGGTCTCCAGGAAGGAAACGTTTTAGCACAACGACGAGCTGTCTATAGATTTCAGCAAAGATGAAACAGTCAAATGCATATCTAGGCAATCTGGTAGGGGCATCCTCAAAGCCACCAATTCTTAAATAAGAGAACCTAGGGAATTGGATATAATAACTCCCAAACCTTGTCACAAAGTGTTGAGCTTCTGAGCTCATCCTCCTGGCCGAATCTCCAGACATTTTGAAGCAAAGTTTACCCATAAAGGTATCATGAATTCTTCTGTAATTCTGAATCACACTATCTTTGCAAAGCATAGAGAAATATTCAAACACACACATGCCATCAATCCAAGGCTCATGAACCATGCCATCCCATATCCTACTACATGCTAGGCAATACATCAGATAAGATGACATATGAAAGCTACAACCAGTATGCTTGGAACAATTTAACTGTTCTCTCATAGATTCTGCAATTAAATCAGCCCAATCCAGTTTATGCTTGCCCTCTAAAATAATTTCTACATAGCAGAATAACCAGTATGAAAACAAGGAAGCCTCGGGTGACCCTCTAACTCTGTGCAGCATTACCATGATATCACTAATGTGTGGATGCATGTGATTTCTGTTTAACTTCTTGGGAAAACGGGAACCTCCTCTCTGGGCATTTAACAACCAATACTTAGCTATGGAAGTATGGTTCGCATCAACATTAGGCTTGAACTTAACTAGGGATTGGGCAGGAGAAAAAGCTGAAAAAGTCCGTTCTTGGATTTGGAAAGCCGAAGCAACAATTCCTTTGTTCACAGCCATTAACACTTCGCCATTTCTGTAAAGAATTGACTTAGTTCACTGGTCATAATGTTTAATACATTCATGGACAAGCTCGGGGCAAACCACTGCAGGAGGGAAGCACGCGACTATACATAACCCACTACTCAAAATTTCCATAGAAGGGACATTTTCTTCAACACATGCAGTAAGCCTATCAGCTATCCCTTCAACATCATACCCCTCTAAATCTGTGTCTGTTACAATAGAATTATCACAGACCAAACTAGACACGTTCCCAAAGAAATGAAATGCAGACTTCATGCTTGCAAGGACAGACTGCGAATTGCTATAGAAACTCCTGTAAAATTCACCTGCTTTTAACTTTAAACACTAGAAGAATGACAGCCTGACTTACCTTGATCTCTGAGGAAAATTCTGCAACCAGAGCTCTGAAAACCCTTACCTCCGCTCTTTGCGCAGCAACAACAATTCAAAAATAATGAATACCAAGAAGAGATTTTAAAGAAACATCTTGAATGAGTAATTAATTACCCATAATTAAGACAATAATGTCTCAAAGAGAGAAGTGACCGTTCCCACACGCGATCATTTACTGCCACTTTGCGCAAACTTTTATGTCGCATAAATTCCTCATTAATTTGACAGCTCAGACATGACTTAACCGCCGCCAAAAGACCTCTTCATTAAAGCTTTACCCGAGTGGGGTCCACATCTGATAAGACGGTGACTGTCCTTGGTTTATTCCACATGTCACTTTTTTAAGATCCTTGAACACTCTTGAACTGAGTTCAAGGATGTTCGTATGTGTTCACCATTGTTCAAGCCTGTTCCTTAATATCCCGCCGAAATACTCAACCAATAACTTTCCACTCTTGATCGACCAAAGTTCTGTAGCCTATGATCATGAAACATCTCCTTTAGCACAAACGCTAATCTCCTACTTTCGCTTCATAAAAATATGAACGAGCTTGAACACCCTTGAACACCCTTGAATAGAGTTCAAGATTGTTCAAACCTGTTCAAAAGACACGTTAGCAAAAGATTTTTCTCCTTTTAACAAGCAACGGTGAAACATGATGGGGGTCTTTTCGCTAGGATTTTAAACATGAGGGCTTAGGCAGCTTGAGATCCACAAAAATAACAAGGCGACTCTGAAAAAGGAACATTAAGGGCAAAGATCAAGATTTGGACTAACATGGTGTTATGTAAAAGGGACTCAAACTTGATCTTGCAGTCTTTGAGCTACTCATTGTGTTTGGAGTTAATGTCAAGTTTTCAAAATTAAATCTTGTAGCCTTTGAGTTGCTTATTGAGCTTAGAACTAGTGTTACTCGATCAAGATAAAGATAACATATAGTCTTTGTGCTACTTTACTCTCTATGTTTGTGTGATTAAGGTTTAATGTAGCTTGGAGTTTTTGAGTTGTACATATATTGCGTCTCTTGTTCCTGAAACTTTATAAGAGGTCATGGAAAGTATTTGAAGTTTATTATAAGTAAGGATCATCTATTTTTTAAGAAGAGGATATGATGAAGGAAGAACACCTATTCTGAATAAAGAGAATACGATGAAGGTAACAATCTATTGGTTAGCTTAGTGTACATAATCTTAGATCCTAGTTAGTGTTAGTTATTTTCAGTAGCAATAAATAAGGGGTGCCTTCCCTTGCAGATACGAGAGTGCGAGTCTCACACACAATGGTTGAAACTATTATTTTGTAATTGGTTGAAAAATTATCGGTTGCAAAATATTCACCCAACAACACACACACCAAAATAGATCCAAAACCTAATGTGAAACTGTTAAGGTCAACAATTTACAAGGAGACACACCCTTTCACCAAGATGCTAAGAAACTTCACTAAAAAAACTAATTTACAACAAAAGAACACTAATAAGAACTAAAGAATAAAAAAACAAAATAGTAAAGAGCATTGATAAGATTTAATAAATTGAGAAAGTGTAATTTCATAAAATGACATTGTCTTCCTTATCAGAGTAGAACATCACCTTTTAAAAAGTTAAAGTTAATTATTACTTCAAAAATCACTTTTATTTAATCAAACCCCAAATTTATTTGAATTGCAATAGAAACCTTTCAACTATTCCCCTCTTTAGATATTATGAGAGATGCACAACTCAAGGCTAATCAAATAGATTTAATCCAAGTTTTAATTAAAAAACTCATTATATTCTAACTCTTAATTAATTATTAAACATAACATAGATAATTGTACACCTCTTGAACTCTCCATGCAAGTATCAAAATACCAATATCACAATCAAAATACCTCTTAAAAAAACCTTTTTTTATAAATTTAATAATTAAATAAAAAATCAGACTACAATGTACTCTCAAATTTGATAAAATTATTAAGTTTATGAAATTGTTTTACGAAGAAGTCTTTTGATGCCTCCATAGCCAATTCCAATGTTATGTCCATAGAAGGGAGAAATTGACTATATAACATAAAAAAACTTATTAATAAGGCAATTTTATAAATTTAATAATTCAATAAAATGGGCGCAAAAAAGAATTCTATATCAAAGAATTTAACCCCATGGGGGATCATGAGGAGAAAGCATACATAGGATCAAATATCAAATGTAGAGCTAAAATGCTCATAACGCAACTTAGGATAAGTTGTCATCAGTTGAGATGTGTAACAGGTAGATGGATGATACCTAAGGAAGAATGAGAGGAGAGAATATATTAATTTTGCAACATGAGAGTGGTAGAGACAAAGCGACATTTTATCATGGAGTGCCCAACATGCAATGACATCTGCTCCAGCTATGAGGATATTATAGAAGCAGGCAATTTAGGTACTCTTTTTGAAGAAACACAACTAGACATGACAACGAATTTAGTGATCAAAATCCATTGTTGAAGAATAGACTTAAAGAAGAAGTTTCAAAGGGCTTAAAGTTCTGGCACCCTATTGTAGAGTGTTTGTTTTTTCTAGAGGTTCAATAAATTGCTTTAGCCTTATAGACGTTATTAAAATGTTTCTTTCATTCATTCAATTGAATTTAAAAATACAATTATAATCTGATTATTTATTTAATTACTAAATTTATAATAAAAATGTCTTTTTGAGAAGTATTTTGATGCCGGCATAACATCGTAGAGCACGCCAATGATTTTAATTACTCTAACGTTTGACTTGACTTGCCAACACCCGATATCCTTTGAAAAAAGTTCAATCGAGTATTCTATCGGGAAAAGTAAAATCCTGCTTTCGGAACAGGTAGAGAGTAAATTGCTCTGGATCTAATTCCACCGATTTGCCTCTCCGGAGGAGCCTCGCGATCGAATCTCGTCTCCTCACTGAAAAAACACACTTCACACACCGGTACACATGCAATAGGTATGTGTCAGCAACAGCACAAACAAATTTATTGTTTCCTACTGCAACAAGGTGAGTAGGAAGAAAAAAAGGAAATCAATAAATCCGCATTAGACTGGTTGCTCCGATCGCCACTGCGTTCAATCGCAGGGTAATCATCAGATCCGGAGAAAACCAGTAGAGGACAATCAAACCCTTCCGAGCGGAGAAGGAAGAAAATAGAGCGAGGCGATGTCGAGCGAGGAAGATGACTTAGAGGAGGAAGAGCTGCTTCAGATGGCGTTGAAGGAGCAGGCTGAACGGGATTTGAATTATAACCGCCCCATTCCGAAGCAAGCAAAACCCCCGGCGAAATTAGCCCCTCCACCGATGCCTGCCGCCAAGAAACAGCAGCAGCAGCAGAAGCAGCAACAGCAACAACAACAACAGGCGCCCAAAGGACGCCCCCCCGTGGAAGAGGATGAGGAGTCTGAAGTGGAGCTGATGAGTATTTCATCGGAGGACGAAGATGCGACGCTGGGCGGCGGAGGAGGAGGTGCAGGAGGATCCTCACGTTTCATTGGGAGAAGAGGAGGAGGAGGAAGCGGCGGTAGAAGTAATTACAGCGATCATGCAGCCTGGGACGCCGATGAGCCCAATAGCTGGAAACGCGTCGACGAAGCCGAGGTATTTCTCTAAATTTGTAATTAATTTCTTCTGCCTCTTTGTCTAGTTGAATTTAGATGGTAGCTTTGTAAATTTACTTGGGGCTGCCTTGCTTAGATGGACTTAGGGATGCATTAGGGGTATCTTTTTGGTCAATTTCACCATGGATTCGCACCTGGCCTCCTTTATTAGAATAAGTTATATTTAGGATTAGATGTGGTAGTTTACCCGATCAAACATTCAAACAATTGTACATTAAACATATGACATGTCTTCTGGGGAATTAACAGAGGCCTCTACTATAAAGTTTCACGATTTACTGTTTGAGCTTATCCCTTGACCGTGGAAACCTTAAATCTTAAACTGGCAGGATATTATTCAATTCTCTTATTCATCTTGTTCAAATCTATATAATAATCTTTCTCCAGCTTCTTTTCTCCGTTAATTTCAGCTTCAGGTTTATCACTTTTTAAGTAAAATCTGAGGAGTTGCTTTTCTCTTAATATTCTTGTTGGACTCTTATCCCTGTCCGTATTAGTGACAGGATTATAAAGTTGAAACTTTGTTCTAATCTATTAACTACATTGTTATTGGTTTGAATATTGGTAAACTTCAGCGCGACCTTTATCGTCTATATTTGATAACCTTTCTCCATCTTCTATTCTCCGTTAATTTCAGCGCCAGGTTTATCACTTTTTAAGTAAAATCTGAGGAGTCGCCCAAATCTCTTAATATTCTTGTTGAACTCTTATCCCTGTCCGTATTAGTGACAGGATTATAAAGTTGAAACTTTGTTCTAATCTATTAACTACATTGTTATTGGTTTGAATATTGATAAACTTCAGTGTGACCTTTATCGTCTATATTTGATAATTTTCTTCAGCTTTCATATTTAGGTGAAGAGTTTAAAAGCCAATAACTCTTAAAATCCCTTATTAATGTTGTTATGACTTCTTATTCCCCTATACTTGAGCATTTTGAGCATTATCATTTAAAGTCTAAGGTACTGTTCAGTTCTCTGTACAATTAAATTTTGGTTTCTTATCCCCTTGAATACGAGTGTTAACTTTATTATTTTGTATTAAAAACTGAAATATTGTTCAAATGTATTAATAATAATTTTTTTCCTTCTTCTTGTCTCAAAACTTTTCAGTATAAAAATCAAAATATGTTCAACTCCCTTAACATTATTGTTATGGTTTATTGTCTGTAAATTTTACCACCAAAATAATAAAATATTGATCAAGTCTGTTTATTCTGACTTCTTATCCCTGTTTGATGACATGGTGCTAATCTGATCTCATTATGTTCTTGTGCTGGTCTCTTATCTCAATAAATTTCAGTGGTGGCATCATTGTTTCTAGCAAAAGCAGAATATTGCTCAAATTTTATAAATATTTTGTTCTGATTCTCACCTTGATAAAATTTAGTGCTGAAATATTGTTCATATCTCTTAATTATGGCCTCTTTTAGCAGATTGAAGATGAGATGATGTTCAAATCTCTAAATAATTTTGTACTGATTTCTCATATGTGCAAGTTTCAGTGCTAGCTTAATCATTGGTCAATAAAAGCAAAATTAAAAATATTCTTCAAATATCTTAATTGTTTTGTTGTGATGTCTGGCAGTGGTAAATTCAAGTGCCAAAATATTGTTCACAATTCACATTTATTTGTTTTGGCTTCAATTCACATTTATTTGTCTTTTTTCAAATGTCTTAATGGTAAATTTCACTGCTAGCTAGCTTTATTGTTTTTGAATAAAATCCAAAACAGTGTTCAAATAATTAATTGTGGCTTTTTACCCAATTTAAAGACAATGCGTTGTTAGAATCTCTAAGTAGTCTTGTTCTGCTTTCTTATCTCAGTAGGTAACTTTGCGGTGCTCTCTTGTCTAGATACATTTCTGTGCCAGCTTTTCAAAGCCAACTTTTCTTCAATTATTTGAATGATATTCCTCTGCCTTTTTGTTTCTGAAGGTTTAGTTCTAACTTGATCATTATTAAAATGATCCACAGATTTGTTCTAATCCCTTTATAATCTTGTGTTGGCCTTCATTTATCAGTAAATTTTGGTGTGAGATTTATCTTTTTTTTGTGTGAAAGTTAAAAGATTGTGCAGGTCTTTTAATAACCCTATTGTTGCTCCATTCTCTTCAAAATTTCATGTCTTAATTGGTCACTGTAATTGCTCTTGGCTTATAAAATCTTACAATTTTAATATCCTTATTTTAGTTTCATTTCTCTCTAAATTTCATCCCTGGCTTCATCATTTTTGTTTGAAATCTGGTGTATTATTCAAGTCTTTTAAGCAATATTGTCCTGCCTTATTGTCTTGATAAATTCCAGTGCCAGCTTCACTATATTTGTTTAACGGAGGCATTTTTCAAATCATTTTAGATTCCTGTTCTGGCATCTTTTATCAGTTGATTTCAATGCCACTTTTAATGTTTTTTTATAAAAACGGAGCTGTTCATATCTTTTAATTATCTTGGTTTTGTTTATAGTCTGCTACAATTCAATGCTACATCTATATTGTTTTTTCTTAAAAGCTGATTATTTTTTTTCTGAAATTTTGATAACCTTATACTGGTTTCTTATTTTGATAGATTTTCAGTGCCAGTTTCATTTTTTTGTTTAAATTATACAACAGCTTGCCCGTAGAGTACGAGAAATGCGGGAGGCAAGGGCAGCTCCTGCGGGACAATCACGAACAAGAAAAAGTGTGTCGCTTCCTCGGAAGCCGATGGTGGCACTAGATTCTATGACACGTGGAGGAGGAAGTGATCTGGTTGATCCTCTAGGAATTGGGTAACAATGAATCTCTCTTTTTATTTTATGCATGCATGGATATTTTCATGAATTTCTCAAAATTATCATTCACTGCAAGCCTTGACTTCAATCCTGGTTGATTATAACTGAAAATCTATGAAAGTTAATTATTTCAACTCTAGGGATTGTGCATGGCATTGAATATTGTTTAGACGAAAATACAGCACATTTTTTTGTGGTTTTGCTCTTGATATTTTGAAGCAAAAAAATACATTTTTTTCTCTAAATTATGGAACATGAAGTTGAAATTGAGCATATCAGCGAATTTTAGTGACGAAAACAACAAACAACTGTTCTGCATATCTAGTGATCAAGAAACATTTATAAGTTTATAACAGAATAAAAGATAGAAAGAGAGAAATTATATTAATATCATCAGATTACCAAAAGCAGGCCAATTGCACTTAAAAAGCTCATTCAATTCTGATAGCATGGTATTAGAGTTGATAATTTGCCAGTTTATGATCATATTAAACAGAGCCATCTATTTAAACTGATCTGCACGTTTGGTTTGATAGTTTTGACAGAAATTTGTGCAGTATTTTGTGATAGATTGCATGGACTTCAGAATGCAAATGTTGAATTTCTTGTTAATGGTTGAATCCATAAAGGCCATGTGTGTTTCACAGCTTTATGGTTTCACTATGTATAATTTAATTTCAATAGTCATGAAGTGATTACTAACCTAGTTTTTTTTTCATGTGCTTTAATGCAGGGTTATAGATCTCAAGTCCTTAACATTACTAAATGATAGTGCAGAAAGCTCACCAGCTGCTTCTAAAACCAAGAATACTAATGAAAAGATGAGAAAAGACAACATTGCCACTTCACCATCAGATCAGGAGATTCCTACACCTCGGGATCCTAGTTTACGAGGTATGTTCTTCTCTGTATCTGTTTGCCTTTTTCAATTTTAAGTAGGGATCCTTCCTAATCCTATGTTGATTATCTGTAAGAGAGAAACTGCAAATGTCTCTATCTGGGTGCTAGCAGTGGAGGACTTGATCTGCACACACGAAATCAAAATTTGGATTAGGTGTGTAATGCTTATGGAATGAACTGAATGGTTCCAGTAAATAAAGACACTTATTTGTAACCATTTGTTAATAATGCAAAGTTGCTGCCTTTATCATATGTCTGATTGGGAAGTAAGGATGACGTTACAACAATATTTTCAAATGGCTAGCAAGTTTGTTGATGGGATTGTGAACCACGTCATGTATGATGTGATAAGGTGGTGCATGGGGTATCTACAAACTAAATATAGGATTGAAAATCAATAAACCATAGATCGCATGCTCAGACTCGGAGATTTATTGGCAAGCCCAAATTATTCAATTTGGCAAAAACTTACGAAATCTTGGCAACTTAAAAAGTACTTAATTTCATCCCACATTGAAACTGTCCTCAAAAACTGTGTAGGTCAGATTTTAGGGTTTTATTGGCGTCCTCCTGAATTGATCCCATGTTCATCCTGCGTTTTCACGTTTTTTGCCTGTTTATTTTTGTGTTTTTGTGAGTTAAACTCGTGTTTTCACGGTGCATTCTGTTTTTGGCAAACTTTTGGGTGATTTTCTCGAGTTTTCTGAAACAGAAAGGTCCCAGACCCATGTGAGTTAACATGCAAGCCACTTGCAGCTTCGAAAAACCCGCGAGTACTCACACACTCAGCAAGTACTTGCTGGTATACAATCTATGCTATAAAGAAAACACATAAGTTAGTTTGGTATTTCAAAGTATGATACTGTAGAAAAGTGCTATGGAACAATACATAACTATTTCATCTTTCTTTATTTGCCATCAGAAGGTATTCAGTGTCCACATATGCATGCTTCTTGATGAAGAGCATGTATCAACTGGTGCCTTATGCAATATTGGAATGCTTTTTAGTAGATCTAATTAAAATGATGTATTGCTATCATCATTTATGTATAGCTCCACTTGTAAAAGGTGAAAAAGCAAGTGCTGATGGGTATGGCTAAACCTATAGACTGTACGGAAGTATTCTTTGTACTCTTATCAAGAGATTCTTCATGGGTGGAAAATTTGAAATAGACTTGAAGCTTGAGATGATAGCAATAGATCGCGGGTATGAGGTGGGATGTAGACTCATCCTTAGAAATAACTTTTGCATAGTTAGCTTCTTAATACTTTTTAAGAAAAAAGTCAACAGGCATTCATATTGTTTAACATTTAATATTGTTTGCACCTAATCATGCAAAATGCGATGCTTAGCTTCAGCCAAAATATACAGGCTATAGTCTTTTGATTTATTGTATATGAACCAATTGTAGTTAGCTTGTAACTTCTTTTAGAAGCATTTGAATGAATGCCTATGAAAGTAAGGCAAAACCCTTTTGATGGCTACATAGAGGTGAATGAATGTGCCTTTACCATTTGCACGTGTAAATTGAAATGAGTGATGGACCTGCTTGGTTCCATCTATTAGAAACAAATTCAATGTCCAATAGTTTTATGGTAAGTTGTATGGCATGGTCTCATTGGGTAAGAACCATTTATCCAGATCTCCTCTAAAGAAGACCCTTCCAGATGAGAAGCCACAAAAGAACTTTGACAATGGTGGGACATTTATAAAAGCAAATAGAACTTTAAAGAACCTCATGCCAATCAAGCATGATTAGCTGAAACAAAACGTCCAATATCAACTATGCCAGAAAAAAGAATCCAAATCATAGGAGTTGATTTTAGTGCTACCATTTCTGCAACACATGTACCACCCTTAGATCAAAGAGGGGTTTTTGTAGATTTTGTCAACATGTTGAACCTGCTAATGACAGTCAACCTCAATAATGCATAGTTGGCAAGGACATGCATCTTAACCAACAATGCTGCCTATTTAATGCTATCAATCCTTTTAAAGACTATGTTTTTATGTAGCATTTTTGAAGTAGTCAAGGCTTCAAAGAACCATCATCTCTTTGGGAGATCAATGCTGTAGAATATGAGGGGCAATCCTTACCACCAAAGTTTCCTAGATTATGCAAACAGTGCAGGTAGGTGAGTGACTAAACTAGGAATTTGGTACTATTGATGATCAACCCTAAAGAAGAAAGAAGATAATAAACATAGTTATATCTCTTTCAAAAATCTAGAGATCACAACATGATGTACAAAATTGTTGCATAATACAATGATGCCTTCAAAAATCATAGGGAGTGCTGCGCCATTTTCAGGTAAAGCATTTTATGGTACTTAACATCTTCAATCTCTTTACAGCTTGCCAAATAACCATACCTGATCCATACGAATCAGCTGAATGTTTTGTGAAAGTGATGGAATTAAGTGTCAGATTCAACAATTGACACCAAAGAGCACATATGACAGCACCTTAAGCTTTGGTAGTTCTATTGTACTTTTGATAGGATGCGATGTTTCATTATTCGCTACAAAGCATTGGATAAGGTCCCTGTTAAGAGCATAATCTTATTTTATGAATAGATGATTAGCTGGACAAACTTTGAGTTGTTTGATTTGAAAGGATGTCCGCAAGTGGAAAGTGAAACTTAAAAGGAAGATATCTTTGG
>MU227609.1:114779-162898 GCA_018584345.1 Thuja plicata | reverse complement strand
CACAAATGCATGCTAGAAAGGATATCACATTATAAGGGAGACCAAAACAACAAAGGGATAATGAGTTACCTTTGATCATGAAACTTCAAAGATATGAAAGAAGCACATTACATCATCTTAGTGGTAACATTTATTATAAGAGATATGGACTTCTAAGCAAGGAAAAGATTGTAAAGGAAGACAAGCATTTCCCATGTAGAGAAAGGTCTTTAACGACAAATCCATATATAGAAGGATGCCATAGTATAATAAATGGAACCAACAAAGAGATAACGGATCTTTTGAGAAAAAGAATGAATGAAAGAGAGAGACCTTGCCCCCCCAAGAGAGAGACAACAAGGAAAAATACCTATTATGTTGCTCCAATAGTTCACATCATATAATACAAAGAGCCTTGTAAACATCCAAGATTACATGATGGGGAACAACAAAATAGGGTCAATAGATGCTAAGGTATGTTTGTAATGTCAAGAAAGAGTATAAGATCCGTAGTTAATGTTAGGAGACATCTATCCACCAAATCTTGAACAAATTGCCTAAATTCCACACAATCAACAAGAGAATGTCTATTACCATGGTGAAAAAGACAATGATAATTTCCATGAGTAGATTTTTTATTTTTTGGAAAATGTCTGAAAGGAAGACGAATTTTGCTATCATATTTAATTCTCCAAAAGATTCTTTTAGCCAAAGCCAAACGGTCATCAAAAGGAGGTGTAGATGGTGTAGGTAAAGAATACTTAAACAAGGAGGATTAGGTTTTGAAGAAGAAGGATCTAAAGGAGTAGGCAAGGAGTTAGCTTGAGGTATAAAACCGTGACCACTTCTAGCGACTTGTGTAGGAGGGTCAATGGGCACTTTTATGCCTTGCTCATTAATACCAAGACCTTGTCCACTATAGCCTTGTTGAGTGGTAATGTCATATCCTATATTGTAGTTTGCTTTTAATGTAGAGGTAGAGGGAGATTCATCTTGAGGTTTATGAAAGTGTGTGGTGTAAGGAGGAATAGGACCGGAAGTAAGATTCTCTCTAGGGAGATCAAGATTCCTATCACTATTTGGAGTATCTTTAGGTGGGGAAGAGGAAGATGGTTTGTTAGAATCTTCATTTCTACTTAATGTCACTCTAGGAGCATAATCTTATTTTATGAATAGATGATTAGCTAGACAAACTTTGAGTTGTTTGATTTGAAAGGATGTCTGCAAGTGGAAAGTGAAACTTAAAAGGAAGATATCTTTGGCGCAAGACATTAAGAGGAGTTCTTGAACAAAGGTAACATCTTCAAGACAAAGAGGGTAGGAGAACAAGAATGCACCTATTTAGCCCCCTCACAAGTAGGTGAAAAAGGGATTCTCGATGAAGGATAACACACTTTTAAGCTCTCAAGTAAGGGTATTTGTTTAAAATGAACATAGTTTTGCCAATAAGGAAGAGGCCATGGTACAAGATGCACACCTCATGTATAAGAGAATCCCAAATCAGAGCAACAAATCCCTATATAACAAGGAATGTCACAAGTTAAACAAATGCCACTGTATTGAGGAAAAGTGGATCCTTAGACAAAAAGAAGGATTGAGAGAATGACACCTTGCCCCCCAAGCATAAGGAATAAAGGAAAAATAATCATTATATACCTTAAGTGATGAATCCCATATAAATAGACATGCACTCCCAAGCAAGCCTAAGGTTGCAAGATATTGTTCTTGCGTAAAACCACAAATGCATGCTAGAAAGGATATCACATTATAAGGGAGACCAAAACAACAAAGGGATAATGAGTTACCTTTGATCATGAAACTTCAAAGATATGAAAGAAGCACATTACATCATCTTAGTGGTAACATTTATTATAAGAGATATGGACTTCTAAGCAAGGAAAAGATTGTAAAGGAAGACAAGCATTTCCCATGTAGAGAAAGGTCTTTAACGACAAATCCATATATAGAAGGATGCCATAGTATAATAAATGGAACCAACAAAGAGATAACGGATCTTTTGAGAAAAAGAATGAATGAAAGAGAGAGACCTTGCCCCCCCAAGAGAGAGACAACAAGGAAAAATACCTATTATGTTGCTCCAATAGTTCACATCATATAATACAAAGAGCCTTGTAAACATCCAAGATTACATGATGGGGAACAACAAAATAGGGTCAATAGATGCTAAGGTATGTTTGTAATGTCAAGAAAGAGTATAAGATCCGTAGTTAATGTTAGGAGACATCTATCCACCAAATCTTGAACAAATTGCCTAAATTCCACACAATCAACAAGAGAATGTCTATTACTATGGTGAAAAAGACAATGATAATTTCCATTAGTAGATTTTTAATTTTTTGGAAAATGTTAGAAAGGAAGACGAATTTTGCTGTCATATTTAATTCTCCAAAAGATTCTTTTAGCCAAAGCCAAACGGTCATCAAAAGGAGGTGTAGATGGTGTAGGTAAAAGAATACTTAAACAAGGAGGATTAGGTTTTGAAGAAGAAGGATCTAAAGGAGTAGGCAAGGAGTTAGCTTGAGGTATAAAACCGTGACCACTTCTAGTGACTTGTGTAGGAGGGTCAATGGGAACTTTTATGCCTTGCTCATTAATACCAAGACCTTGTCCACTATAGCCTTGTTGAGTGGTAATGTCATATCCTATATTGTAGTTTGCTTTTAATGTAGAGGGACAGGGAGATTCATCTTGAGGTTTATGAAAGTGTGTGGTGTAAGGAGGAATAGGACCAGAAGTAAGATTCTCTCTAGGGAGATCAAGATTCCTATCACTATTTGGAGTATCTTTAGGTGGGGAAGAGGAAGATGGTTTGTTAGTATCTTCATTTCTATTTAATGTCACTCTAGGAGAGAAATCATCAAGGAAATGCTTAATATCAGGATTATGTATGGTATCTTGTAAAGAAGTCCACATACTAGCCTTCCTAAGACTATCCATCAAAGTAGGTTGAGGAAGAGGAGATCTAGGTTGCATTGAAATGGGAGCATTAGGAGATAGACTACTAGGAGGAAGATTGGGTTGATTTGTGTCAATTTCATCCTTAGATTTAACTTGCTCAATAAAGACTTTTATGAGATCCATATATTCCATGCATTTTGTTAAAAGTTTAATGAGAACACCACATAGAATATTGATAAAAGTCTTAACATACACCCTTTAAGGAAAACTAATATTTGAAGCCCTCATTATAGCATATGCTAAATCACCATGAAGGAATGCAAAAATCATCCAATGCAACAAAGTATGATTCACTTCCTGTGATTGATAAAGAGAAGTAAGGAGAAATGTAAGAACATAAGTGATCACACACCAATCTACTTTAGTAAGCTCGGTGAGATAAAAGAGATCTAACACCCAAAATCATAAGTATGTAAGAAGAGTCGGGTTTACCAAATTGTACAGTAGGTGAACCTAGATATCTAAATGCATAAATTGTAGCAAAGATGCAATGCATACAAGGAAGATATAGACACCAAATCAGAATGGAAATCTCACGCGTTGGGCTCACCAAAATGTACAATGGAAAATAAGGATCACCTAATAGGATCTAAGTTCTCCCCAATTTCACAATGCACAATAGAATACCAAGCCTCTTCAAGTCAAATCAGATCAACACCACAAGAATGGATGAAGTGATGCTAATACCGGATTTGGGTCTTAGGGGCTTGTATTCCTTTTTGTTTGTTTGTTTGGAAATTGAGAGAAGATGGATTAAAGCTACTGAAATCTGGAAATGTTAAACTGGAAAATGAAGATGTAATGTGTTAAAGACGAGTGTACCTTAGAAAGAGAAGGAGAGGCTGTTTCTATTGCTGTTTTTCCAACTGTTGGGATCCTAGAAATACTTGTACTTCCAGATCTGAGATTTGTAACCTGTCTGTGAACTGTCTTGAAAGTTTGAACCTGTTTCTAATGGTGCAGAACGCCTGAAATGTTCTGTACCTGCTAATTATGTTCCAGATTTTGCGGGAACCTGTGTCGGGACCTGTGGAGCTCAGATCTGCAATTACAACTTCCTGGCTTGTACCCACACACAGAAAAACAAGAAAGAAGGTTGAATAGAGGGGTTTGCCTCAGTCAAACCCTTGTCTAGGAATCAACTTGGAAATATAAAAAAGTAAAGTATGCAGACATAGAACAATGATTAGATTTGATAAATAAGTAGCTCATACCTTCGCAACACGGATGCCTCTTTCAATGTGATCAAATATGATTATGCAATAGCTTTTGACTCAACATAAAACCAAAAGGAAATCATGAAAAGATAAAACCTTGTGTGATAGATGTTGCCACTTGCCAATGTTGAAATGAGAAGAAGAGAGGAAGATAGAGAGGTTGATAGATGAAATGGTTCCTCGATGAAAACTCCTTTACTTGACCTCAAATGGAAAAAGAAGCTAGATCCATGAAGAAAACCATATTGGATGCTTGATGATACAAAGACTTTGATAGATCTTGAATTGCCTTCAATCACCTTGTATTACTTGATGATCTTGATTTGCTTGCACAAGACTCTTGAATTGTTCACTAGATCTCTATTGCTTGCATATAGTTGATGGATGAAAGAATTAGGATCCAAAATAAGGAGAAGTAGAGGGCTTATATACTTCTCACTACATCTCGCCTAGGTTGACCACATATCTAAATCCCACATCCATTCTCGGGATAGGACCCCCTCCATAAATTTGGGCCACTTCTTGGGGGTGCACAATGCCTAGAATGTTGTGCACTTGGGTGCAAAATGTTTGAAATGTTCTGCACCCTCCAATCAGGGCTCAATTTTATTTTGTGGGCTCCGGGGAATGTATAGATGCGGAAATTTAAATCACAGCTCGTTTCCGGGCTCAGAAAGGTCAAAAAGACCACTAATAATGATATAGGGCCTAGGTGAGGAAATAAATTAAGTGATTGGAGGAAAAATAGAGGAGCACACCTAGAAATAAGTGGCTAACCTTGATTTTAAGCAAGCAAGAGGGAAAAGAGAGAAGAAAGAGGACCCAAATTTGAATTTAAGTGCCCACATAAGGCCCTATTACTAAAATGAGTGCAAAATGGTCCTTAAAATGTACACCAATCAAGTGCTTACTTTTTAGGACGGTAGAGATAGCTATCTATCTGGAAATCCATCCGATGTGCATGTAATTATTTAAATTTCTTTGAGTAACAAATTATTTGTAGGCTCAAAAAAAAATTCATGCACATTAAGTACAAGCATCGCCAGTTTTTGCAAACTCAAAGCAAGTTGCTTAATCATTTTCATGAGAAGTGGTTTAGGAATCTACATCAATTCCATCTGAACACCAACTACAGTAAAGTTAGCACTAATTGGGTTGCTGGCTACTTGAATTGACCTCCCATTCCAACATTGATTACTGTCCTCAATTGTTGTGGACTTCCTTTTGACCCCAATTATTTTAAAAAACCTGATTTTGTAGTCATGTTTTAAGTACTTGATATTGTCTCTACTTGCAGGTTGAACTTTCTGTTATCATGGGCACCTTTGTGAATAATCAAAGTAGCATTTGAAAGCAATTTAGTTGGTATTTTGTAGTTGGGTGGCAAGGTATTTGATGTATTCGATACCTTGAAAGTGTTGTAGATAAACTTCTATTGGCTAATGATTGGGAATGACTTTAGATTGTGAATTGGGTGTAGCATCACATAGCCTGCAAACAAGAAACATGGGATGCATACTCCACTACCAACACCGGCCAATCCTTGGAATTTTTGTTAGGACTGCACTATGGTAATGTTTGTGTAATGTGTTGCTATTAAGTTTCATCTTTGTCTCAAATGCTCTCTTTTGCCTCTCTATTTTTATGTGAATATTTATTTTCTAAAGGTGAAGATAGCTGTTAAGGTGATTGCTAGGTCACACAGCATTTTGGTGTACAAGAAACCCTTTATACAATTGTCACACAATGGGATTGTTTCTCCATTCAACTTATATATTGTTCAACAAGCATACAACCTTAACTCCCCTCTGGATTTGAACATGTGACCTCCACCATGTAGCACATATTCTTTCCTCATTAGATTACCTGAAGTCATACGTTGATGGTATATGGGATGCTCTTTAGATGATTAGATTTTGGATCAAAAGTTCTAGATGCCAACCTAGGCCTAAACACCGTAAGTGGCTTTTGGCCCAAAGTTCAAACACTTTCACTGCAGACTTGTGTACAAGATCCCATCAAAATACTCAATACCTCGCATTTAAGAGGACAGGCCTTCATTTATAGTTTTTTTCCTCCTCTCACTTCTACCTTATGCATGTGTTAAATGATTTAAAAGTCACTCTCTTGTATGCTTTTAGCCCTTCTATACTTGAACACTTACATAATTTACTGTTTATCAATACAAATGAAGTTTATGATGGTGTTTTTTTTGGCACCATCATGCTCAAGTTTAATGTTCCTTGAAGATGCCAACATGATGATCCTAAAAGCACAGCGTAATTATTTCCCTTTTATTGTGGTAGTGTTACTGCAGGCACAGCAAAGACATAGTTCCGCAAAAATGTTTAAGTTTGGTAATATTAATCTTAAATATGATGACCCTGGATGCATGACATAATCATGATGCACCTAACAAATAAACCTGTTGTTTTTACCCTAAGACAAATTAGTATAATACCACTGTTAATACCAGTGTTGGCATAGAACAAAAAGATACATAACAGTTTAAACTAATTTGGAGACCAAATGAGAAAAGTAGCTAGCCAAGGAGAATGCTTACTACTTCTAGGATGTATGTGGCTGTAATATGCACGTGTCTAGCTTGCATCTCAAATAAGGGAAATAAAAA
Organism: Thuja plicata; assembly: GCA_018584345.1. Classification (NCBI taxonomy): domain Eukaryota; kingdom Viridiplantae; phylum Streptophyta; class Pinopsida; order Cupressales; family Cupressaceae; genus Thuja; species Thuja plicata. The sequence continues at coordinate 156,091 of MU227609.1, read as the reverse complement.
ATGCTTGTATAACCTTGCTCTAACAAAGCAAATTCTAGAAGTCATATGGTTGCTAGTGTTCTGGTGCTTCTCAATTAAATACTTTTTTTAATCATTCAGTATGATGAATATATTATCCATTCTAAAATGGTTGTGGATTTCATGATTAAATGCCCTCCCCTTGTTTGTTGTTGAAAGGAATTTGGTAGCCATGCAGAATTGAGAGTTTTCCAAACTAGTATGCAAAGTAATGGGATAAGCAGGCTTAGAGACAATCATTATTGACATATTTTGAGTTTTTATATTTTCTTTTTGCTTCTCTTTGCTGATAGAGGAAAAAATAGTCTGTCAGACAAACAATGTTCAGAACAGAATTAAAAATTGAACTAATGTCTTAAAGTGACAAGAAAAGGTGCCATTGGGATTCAAAGGGCCTATTTTTCATCCCTATGTCTTAGTTTTGGATAAAACTTTCTACTTTTATTATTCTGATTAAAATAGCCATTGTGTCAATTTCTTTGCAGAGAAGGTTATGTACCATTCAGAAAATTTTGATGCAAGATATTTCTTATCTCGTATACACCAAAATACCAGTGCAGCAGACTTAGAAGCTGGTGCACTAGCCTTGAAAACAGATTTACGTGACAGGACACAACAACGGAAGCAGCTTGTCAAAGAGAACTTTGACTGCTTCGTCTCTTGCAAGACTACAATTGATGGTAAGTTGGTATTGGCTATTATAAGGGGGTCTTAATATTTCGTTCTTACTTATATATTTTGAATAATTATTTGTTAGCTTTTTGAAATTTTGATGAATCATTCAAAATGTTTTTTGGTTCAAAATAAATAAATAATATTTTTAGTGGTTCTTCCTGTTCATTTCTGCATTCTAACAGCTATGGATACCATCTGCAGATATTCAACTAAAATTAAAGCAGATAGAATCAGATCCAGAAGGTGCAGGGACAGTTCACCTAAAACATGCTGTTGAAGATGTTGGAAGTGTTGCAAACCGTGCTTTTGGGCCACTTTTTGAACGTCAGGTGAGAATAAGATGCATTTCATCAGCAAGAGCTTTAGTTACTATAACTCATAATCAATTTATACTAACCTTTTAGCTTTTAATATTAGATTTCTCATCTTTTAACAGGTTCAAGTTGAAAAAATAAGATCTGTGCAAGGGACATTGCAAAGATTTCGTACATTGTTCAATTTACCCAGTGCGATTCGTGCAAATATTAACAAGGGTGAATATGACTTGGCAGTCAGAGAATATCGGAAAGCAAAGTCAATTGTGCTGCCTTCTCATGTATGGATACTTTTCTTGATTCACTCATCAACTGCATAGGCGTGAAAAATTTGAAATTTACATGTAGAAGCTTGCAATGGGTCTGGTTTATCATATGAGTTCACCTAATGGCTCAAAGAACATATGCAATTTTGTGAAAAATATTTATTTGGCAAGTTGTCTATCAAGGTAAATTTGGACTCTAACTTGATAGCTATGCAAGTTATGTAGGAACATCCTTAACCAAACAACAATTTTTGTCTCAACCTAAAATATTCAATGATTTTATTAAAATGTTGGGGGTAAATGCTTTTGAGCAGCTATGAATTGGTGAGGCCACAGGTGGAGGACCTCATCCCGAATATGAATAATCAGCAATTACACCCCAGTAGGGGTTTGAACCTTTGTGGCAAGAACCACAACACTACGATTTAACCATCACACTATGCAATTATGAGCAGCCTAAACATTTCTATTTACTTTTCCTCATTTTCCTCTATTTTGTAGGTTTCATTCTATGTGCTCCAAGATTGAGTGCTTTTCCTTGGTGATCTTGATAGCTCTAGGATTTTTCAGCATTGGCTTATAGGGGTTTTGTTGTAGCTTTCTTGTGGCTCTTATTTACGAAGGGTTCTTTTAGTTCTTCTCCCTGACTTGACAGTATCTTCTATGTGGCATCTGTCTGATAATTTTCCATCACCTGTGGACAGTGGGGACTTATTTGTTTTGTTAAATATGATCTTACCTTGATTTGTTTAATATGTTCTTCAGATTCTTTGCTTATATGTGTGGAGGCTTGTTAGTTGGGAATACACCCTCTTTGCACTTAGAAGTTTTATAATAGGAGCTTAACTTTGTGCCATAGTTTGTGGCCATTGAAATTGAACCTTGGATCTCAATCAGTTCTACAGTTCATCTTAAAGAATCTAGGTTTTGATCCTCTTAAGTGGTCAATTGTGAATTTAGAATTGAGTGCCAATTTGTGGTCATCCCAATCTCTTGGATATAGTAATAGACTTTTATTCCTTGATGTGTATAAGTATGCATCCTCCAAAGTTGTTGTAATCATCTCTTGCTTTGGAAAAAGTTTCATCTTTCACAAATTATAAAGTCTCAAATATTAATGATATTTGGCGTTGTGACAAGCTGTAGGCTTGTGTGCGATGCTGTATACATTCATCATTGAGAATAAAACAGTTAGATATGTGTGTTGATCTGATTTGCTTGGTTTGAGAACCCTTAATTGGATTCTCAAACCTTGCTATTCACCATGTTGTATTAGAGTAGGGTGTGCTCCATGAGGTGAAAAAAGCCTCCTTGGATCTGTGTGAGTTCATTTTGTGCGTAAGAGTTAACAATGTTTTGTGGGTAAGAGTTGACAATGTGACTTCACCTTTGTAGATATTGCTGTCTTGTAGGTGACAATGTTGTCTTTCATAGTTGGTAGTGTAGGTCAAATGGGGATCACCATTGTTTGTGGTAGAGATTAGATGACACCATTGAACTTTTTAAAGGACGGAAGTGATGGAGGCAAATTATTAGAGAGGGTTTATCAAATAGGATTACCCCATTGACTAAGAGGAGTAGCGAATAGAGGAAGTAGAGGAGTGTGTGAACGCAACCAATGTTGATGCAAGAGAAGAGTGATGTTGAGTGCCATATCCAAAATTGTGACAAGTGTATAAGTGAACTCATTGTGCTTTGTTATATATGTAAATACGAAAGAATTGACTAATTGGAGCACCAAGGTGGATATTTGGGCTTGAAGACATCTCAGACACATAGAGGGTTATAATTGTTCTAAAAAAGTTGAAAGGATGCAACATCGTGGTGGAAGGATGCATTGTTGGAGCACCAAGGTGGACAGGCAAAACTTATTATAAAGATTAAACTTAACACCTCTACTGAAGCTAATTCTGTGCAGATTTTACATATTGAGCCCTAGATTCCGTACCACTCTGTTTTACTATCATTTCTAGTTTCTTCAATAGCTATAGTTTGTACGTGTTTTATTTAAATTATGTTTTAGTTGGAGGATCAACATTAACAAAATAATTGAGGCTATGACCATGGTTGACTTTTCTTCATGTGAGGAGGAGGTAGTTGCATATCAGTTTCACTAGAATAATTGAAGGGATCTACTTTATGTTTGCTTGAATACTAGGGATTTGGATTAGCATGTTTTTATTCTTTAATGTCATAACTGTATTACAAGAACCAAAGAATGTGATAGCAGGGTATATCTCCTGCAAGTATGTGAAGTCAGTGATTGGATTGAGCACTGGAGAATGTTTTCTGGAGACTGCATAAAATTATCACAATACTGCATTTTTGAGATCTCTCAATGCATGTTTCTTATCCGATTGGGTATCAGGATGTGGGATATATTGTTAATTCCTGTCAACACAATTGTATTTGTAACAATGATGCATGTATATAGAAGACAAACTTGTTACACAATAAGGATGGCCTCAATCTGTGACGTTATGCCCTTCAGTGTTAATTTAACAGGTACACTTATTTTTACGCAGTTGCAAAGGCGCTTGTTTAAGTGTGGACATGCTTGAAGGGGATGTGGGATGGTGGGGATGTGTTTTAGAGATGAGGGCACCAGGAGCCTAAATTTGGGGATGGCGGCGGAGCAGTGGTACAGGAGGTGGCACTGATATACAAACTGAGGTGAATTGAAATCTTCAAGGCAAAATCTGCAATATAATTTTCTGTGAGTGCTCCATGAAAGGAAAATTAATTTTCTGAAGTTAAGGGTTGCAATTAGTATGTAAGGGCATGTGCCTTATAGTAAGCGACTGACAGCATCTCTGGCGGAGGTGGTGGTTCTGTGGGGGGACGTTTTCCCCAAGTCCCCAAGTCTCGGAAATGTCCCCCTACAGGGGACACAAGTTTTTTTTTTTTTTGGGGGGGGGGGGGGGGGTGACTTGTCCCTGTTGAACACTTGTACCCAAAAAACTGTTACACCAATTAGCTAGAAATTAATGAATTTCCAGCATGATTGTCACATCTTTCTGGAATTCCTATCTGCTTTGTGCTTTTCAAATGGCATGATCAATTATATATTGAAACAATGTCTTAAATTTTACTTTAAGTAATGAAAAATATTATCTTAGATGATTAATCTTAGGTCTTATATTGGTCAATGGAAGAGGCAAGCATATTACCTTGAGGAATTAAAAATATTATATTGGAAGATTAAAATAAGGTCTTATATGTGGTGTTCAACAGAAACCATATAATTTAATTTCACTTCTTGCAAGTTTAAGCAAATGTAGTCAATTTATACGCATTTCATATAAAGAACTTTTTTAATAATTTAGAGAAGGATTGTGAATCGACACCATAATTTTTATTGCATTTTTTTTGAAACATACAAATGGTTTTGCTAATAGTAGATCTTAATATTTTATTTTTTAAAAATAAATTAATGGTAAAGAGATGTGCAATCTCTATCTATCAGCACTTTTTTTCATAACGCTTTTATTATTGTATATATGTGTAGGTAGGCATACTCAAGAGAGTTCTTGAAGAAGTTGAAAAGGTGGTTCAAGAATTCAAGGTGACACTTTATAAGTCTATGGAGGACCCTCAAGTAGAGCTGTCTAATGTGAGTTATGCTTAATTTCATGTGGAGTTAACATTTATTTGATTTGAAGTTTCTCTATGGGTTCAGTTTACAATTACATTGCCTTATTTATTTTGAATTCAAGTTTCATGATTGTTTGTCTATTATGCTGCCTAATGCTTTAATTGTAGGTTTTTTTGGTCATTTATCAAACATTTTCTCCATGCATGATTAAGAAACTGCAAAAGTATGTTTTAATTTTAAATCAGAAGTTTACCAGAAAAATTCAAAAATGTAAAGAAAGAAAAGAACAGTTAAAGATTATGCTACATAATGCTTTAATAGTAGTTTTTTTTGTAATTTATCAAACATTTTTTCCATGTATGATTAAGAAACTGCAAAAGTGTGTTTTAAATCAGAAGTTCACCACAAAAATGTAAAGAAAGAAAAGAACAGTTCAAGATTTGTCATATTTATTAGAAGATCCTGTTCTTATATGCTTTAGATTAACAGAACCTATCTGTCAAGCAGTGCCTGCAGTCCTTTGATTGTTGAGGAATTTCTACAAAATAAGGGTCTATGGCTTTGCAGATCTAAGAGAAACAATGTGACTGAAATAGCCTCATGAAATACAGTCTGCTCATAACTGACCTACCCAGAGACACGAAGCTACTGAGGGTTTTATAAACATCTCACGCTTGCTCCGAAGAACCTGTTTCTAAGTCATCAAGGTTTAGCCAAGAGCTAAATTTCTCCTTCCAACTTGCCTGTTCTTGGTCATCTACATCCCATATGTATTTAGACAAGGGGAACAAAACTAAATGTATGGCTACCTGATGCTGTTAATGGAAATTAGAAACCTGCAAAAGCTTTCATTGAAGGGGACTCAAGGTTTCAACCCGTATCATCCTCTGCCTCCTAACGTAAGTCAATAATAGATATAGGCTCTTGGTTTGGCTCATCCAACCTTGCAAAAAGTGGGTCCCTGAATAGATTATTAGTGACCAAAACTTTTCATCTTCAGTTTTCTGCAAGAACAAAAATTGTGGCTTCTGCAACTTTTTTTAAAAAGATTTGCAAGGGTTTTTTGTGATTTTTTCATAAAAAAATACCGGTCTAGTTTTTGGTGTAAGGAAGGTTTTTTGTTTGTGCGACAGGTTTTTGCAGTGCAGTACCGCATGACAATGGTATCTGTGACCAGTGGAGGGTATTTTCATGTTTTTTTTCCAAAAAATCATGATTTTTCTGATCTAAAAGAGTTTTGTTTAATTTTTTTTTCAAAAAATCGTGGTTTTCTTTGTCGTGGGATTGCTGGTTTTTGATGATTTTTTATAAATCGTGGGTTTTTATTGTTTTTTCCTCAAAACAAAGGTTTTTAATGGTTTTTTTTCACAAAATCTTGTGTGCTCTTTGCATTGCATCGAAGGTTTGATGAATTTTACCTGAAATTATTGTGCTTTTTTATAGTAGCTTCTGTTAAAAAATAAGATCAGATTTCAAATAGATAGAGAATAGATGTGTATTTCAGAATATTAGTTTTGCAGATCGAACTCTAATAGATATATGTACTTTATAAATGTTTATTCAACTTCAACTATTTCTGATTATAAATCAATGTATTAGACTTGCACTTATTATTTCTGTACTTATCTTCATCAATCACAATCAGCAACTATATATATGAGAGAAATGGTGTATGTTTGTGGAGAGACATGTCTCCACACGTATGTACTTTATAAATGTTTATTCAACTTCAACTATTTCTGATTATAAATCAATGTATTAGACTTGCACTTATTATTTCTGTACTTATCTTCATCGATCACAATCAGCAACTATATATATGAGAGAAATGGTGTATGTTTGTGGAGAGACATGTCTCCACACGTGTGGAGACATGCCTCTTCACAAGCATATACCATTGCACCCTTTCATCATAATTATCGGTTACCTTAATTGATATTCTTATGCGCCGATTCATATATAATAACAGATATTAGTTAATACACAACCAATTAACATAATCAGTATCGTTAATATTGAACTTGGTGAAGGCAAGTTATAATGGATATATGGTTATCGATTTCTGAGCATGATTATCGTATAAACAATATGTATATCGTTTCTCATAAACGATGACGATTAGAATAAAATTGTTACTCAAAACAATGATCTCGAGCATGATTAATTTGGATGGTATTATCGATCTTTCATAGATCGGTTTATATGGTGCTAATTTTGTTTTGATCAATTCGATCAAATGTTTATTATATCAGCAATATGAGTAGAAATTCTATATTAACAAATTATCTAAGTATATATATATAAGATCAATATATATATATATATATGTACAAGATTAATTTCTAGTCATAATGTTGATGAAATTAGCATCTCATTTATCTGACCGAAGCTACCATCTTTAACACTCCCTCGTAGCTAGGGACGATAAAACTATCCAAGAGGACATCTCAATAAGTCCATTAATTTAGAAAGCAAGTAAAGATATCACCTCACCGTGATATCAAGAGATTTGGTATAACAAAGAATATCAAATCTCATGATATTCACCATATCTCACAGACATCCAAATTTATTGTATGTGCACTGACATCACGTCTCATGATGCCTACCATAAGGATATCATATCATGGCATATCCATGAATATTAAGTCTCATAATATCCACCATGATGATCTCTAGGGTAAACATTATAGTTTATTTCATGATATCAAGTCTCATGATATCTACCATAATGTTCTAAGAGATACAAATTATCGTGACATGTCCACGGATATCAAGTCACATGATATCCATCATGATAGTGAAGATGATAGTTGTGAAGTCGTCACTTTACAACATCAATCAAATACAAGTGATTATTATTGAAAAGTCGTCACCTTTAAACAATGTTCACAGGGGGCCCATAAAGTCACGGAGTCACACATGACAATAAAAAAGTTTACACATTAAACATTTTTACATATTAGTACAAATAAAGAATAATTGAGACTCAATCTCAAATTCAATTTACATTTTCAACTATACCAAGTTTATCTTGAAAGTGTTCAACCCTTGACCTGGAGAGTGGCTTGGTGAGAATGTCTGCATTTTGATCACTTGTACTTATATACTCCAACTGAATCACATTCCTTTCAACCATGTCTCTAACATAGTGGTAAGGAATCTCAATGTGTTTTGATCTATCATGAAACACTGGATTCATTGAAAGCTTAATACAACTCTGATTGTCACAGTGAATGACAGTAGGGTTTAAGGGCTGACCAAACAATCCCACCAGTAATTTTCTAAGCCACACAATTTCTCTTGCTCCCATGGAGGCTGAAATGTACTCTGCTTCTGTAGAGCTTTGTGCGACTGAGGATTGTTTCCTAGTGATCCACGAGATCATTGCAGATCCCAAACTGAAGCAACATCTTGATGTACTTTTTCTGTCAACCACACTTCCAGCCCAATCGGAATCAGTGTAACCATGTAGATCTAGATCAACGTGTTTGTATCTAAGACCATATCCAATTGTGCCTTGAAGGTACCTCAAAATGTGTTTTGCCGCAACAAGATGTATCTCTTTTTGTTCACACATGAATTGGCTGAGTGCATTTACTGCATAACAAATATCAGGTCTGGTGTTGACCAAATACATCAAGTATCCTATTATCTGTCTATAGAGGGTGGGATCTGCAAATTCCGAGTCTGCTACCGCTTCCTTCAATTTATGTAAGTTTGTCTCCATTGGTGTAGACATGGGTCTACACTCCAACATACCAAACCTCTTTAGAATATCAACTGTATACTTTCCTTGATTTAGAGTGATGGCATTTGCTTGTTGCCAAACTTCTAACCCAAGAAAGTAATGTAGGATACCCAAATCCTTCATGTCAAATTTTGAAGCTAAGTCCTTTTTACACCGAGTGATTAAGTGATCTTCTCCCGTGATTAGTAAATCATCAACATATAAAATAAGAATCACCATGTCACTTTTATTACCTTAAAATAGAGATTTGGATCTGCATCATTTTTGGCAAACCCTAATCCCAAGAGGTAGTGATCAATCCTTTCATACCAGGCTCTAGGGGCTTGTTTAAGTCCATAAAATGCGCTCTTTAATCTGCATACATGTGATTCATCATTGTGTATAATAAACCCCTCAGGTTGCTCAAGATATACTTCTTCAATAGTACCATTTAGGAATGTTGTCTTCACATCCATTTGATGGATCTTCCATCCCTTTGATGCTGCAATGACAATTACAGCTCTGACTGATGTATATCAGGCAACATGGGCAAAAGTCTCTTCATAATCAATACCTTCCTTTTGTGAGAAACCTCTAGCAACAAACCGGGCTTCGTGTTTTTCAATACTGTCATTTGCGGCATGTTTGATTTTGAAGAGCCATTTTGAGGACACCATAGATTTTTCTTTGGGCCTTGGTACGATGTCCGTAGATATCATTTTTTATAATGGATTGATACTCTTCTGACAAAGCATCTTTCCACATTTGATGTTTTAAAGCTTCTTCAACACATGAAGGTTCTGCATTTATGATCTCACTCATCAAGGCAACATAACTAGAAAATCTGCGAGGTCATTTGCTCTCCCTAAAGGTTCCCTTTGGAGCAACATGATTCTCAGCTTTCTGAATCATTTTCCTAGCCCAAAGTGGTCTCTTTCGTTTTACATTGCTAGGTTCTTCTGATGGAGTAACTTGACTTTCATATTCAACCTCTACAGGAGTCTCCCTCAGAATCTCAAAAGTATGATCCTCTTCTATGTTGTTAGGAGAATCTTGATTTTCTATCTCATAAGAGCTTTTGGATCTACTAAAAGTAATGTCTTCCTCAAATATCACATCGCTGCTAAGTTCAATGAATCTTTGTCCAGGTATGTATATTCTATAGGCCTTAGATGTTTCACTATAGCCTACAAATATTCCTTTCCTACCTGATGGTTCTAATTTTGATCTCTTTTCTTTAGGCACATGAATGTATACAGGACAACCAAAGATTCTTAGATGACTTATATCAGGTTTGATGCCAGTGAAAGCTTCTTTAGGGGTTTTGTTTTCTAGAAGTGAGTGAGGACATTTATTTTGAATATATATAGCTGTTCTAGAGGCTTTAGCCCAAAATGAAGTTTCAATGTTTTGATCATACATCATGGCCCTAACAGCTTCTACTATAGTCCTGTTCTTTCTTTTAGCTACCCCATTTTGTTGGGGATTATAGGGTACAGTGAACTCCCTCTTAATCCCAACATTTACACAAAATTCTTTAAAGATGTCTGAAGTGTATTGCCCACCATTTTTTGGCCTTAGGGTTTTGATCTTTTTCCCCGATGAGTTTTCTACAAGAGCTTTGAATTCTTTGAACCTTGCAAGAAATTCTTCAGACTCTTAACATTTGAGAAAATAGATCCAAGTTTTCCTAGAGAAGTCATCTACAAATATAACATAGTATAAAAATCCTCCTTCAGAGGGTACAGTCATGGGTCAACATAAATCAGAATGAATTAATTCTAATGCATTTTTACATTTGCTGTTACTATTTTGGAAAGTCCCTTTTGTGTTCTTTCCTAGGGCACAACCCTTGCAAGTTCCTTCATGATTTTGATTTAACTTGGGTAATCTAATCACCTTTTTTTTCTATGGATGGTAGAGCACGAAAATGGAGATGCCCTAATCTTTTGTGCCATATCTCATTTGAATTTGAACTTTCATAAATTAGGGCTTGTGTGGAAGTACTACAAAGTTTGTAGAGGCATCCATGCCTAACTCCTATGGTGTGAGTCTTCTTGATTGTAGAGTTCTTAGTCCATGCTAAGACTTTTCCTTCCATATAGGTTATCCTATACCCTTTGTCTTCAAGTGCAGAAATGGAGAAAGGTTCCTCTTTATCTCGGGCACAAATAGTACTCTTGTGAGTTGGAGTGATATGCCTGACTTCAAATTTATGGTACATGTTCCAATCCCTCTGACAGGGTAATTTTAGTCGTCCCCAATAATTACTTCCTCATCAGAATTCTCCACAAGGGTGTCTGGATGTTCCTTGAATCCTGTGATGTGAGGTGATGCTCCACTATCAATCACCCAAGTGTTGAGGTTGTTCGAACTTTGGCTTGACAGAGCAGAATAGAAAACTAACTTCTCAGAATCATCTTTTATGTTAGCTTTTCTCACTTCAACAATGGAGGCTTGTTGTTTTAGCCTATCAGGGCACTTCATGGCATAGTGTCCGAATTTATCGCATCTAAAACATTGCACTTGTGACATGTCTCTCCTTTTCTTGGAGTATTCTTTTCCATTTGTATCTCTGTCCTTCTTCCTTTTGAAGTTCTTCTTCCCTTTCTTGTGAGCTTGGGAATTTAACACATGGATATCTTCATTTGTAGTGTTTTGATTAATCCCCCTGGTAGTCAATCTGTATTCTTCTCGAATACAATCTGTTTTTAATCGATCAAATTTTGGGAACTACTTATTCCTTGAATAAATGATTCCCATGATTTTGGTAGTCCATTAAGGGATGGCCATCATTGCTAACTCTTTATCATCTATTTGATGACCAATGGTGGATAGCTGGTCCATTAGTTCTGTGATCCTCATAAAGTATGATGTGATTGTCTCTCCTTTATTCATCTTCACATGATGAAGTTGATTTTTCAATGTGAGTGCTCTCCTAGTATTATTGATCTCATACATATTCGCTATAGCTTTGAAATGTGGTATGCCGTGTCATATTTTGAAATAATTGGAACTATCTGATCTCTAACTGCATCCACTATTATTTTCATAGCTTTTACATTGTTCTTGTTCCATTGAATTTTCTCAGTATCATCACTTGGTTCTGGTATATTCCCTTTCACGAATGAGTCTATTTCATTCTCCCTCATGGTGAGCATAATTCTGAACTTCCATGAGACGAAGTTGGAAGCTCCCTCAAGACGATCTTCGAATCTGAGTCCACTTGCCATTACGAAGAAAAGGAATGTGATTATTCTAATAACCAATTTATAGTTTTAATCAATCTACTATCTTCAATCTAATCAGATCTTCCTTAGACTGGTTCTGATACCATGTTAAAAAATAAGATCAGATTTCAAATAGATAGAGAATAGATGTTTATTTCCGAAAATTAGTTTTGCAGATTGAACTCGAATAGATGTATATACTTTATAAATGTTTATACAACTTCAAGTATTTCTGATTATAAATCAATGTATTAGACTTGCACTTATTATTTCTGTACTTATCTTCATCGATCACAATCAACAACTATATATATGAGAGAAATGGTGTATGTTTGTGGAGAGACATGTCTCACACGTGTGGAGACATGCCTCTTCACAAGCATATACCATCGCACCACTTCATCATAATTATCGATTACCTTAATCGATATTCACATGCGCCCATTCATATATAATAACAGATATTAGTTAATACACAACCAATTAACATAATCGGTATCGTTAATAATGAACTTGGTGAAAGCAAGTTATCATCAATATATGGTTATCGATTTCTGAGCATGATTATCGTATAAACGATATGTATATCGTTTCTCATAAACGATGAAGATCAGAATAAAATTGTTACTCAAAACAATGATATCGAGCATGATTATTTTGGATAGTATTATCAATCTTTCATAGATCGATTTATATGGTGCTAATTTTGTTTTGATCAATTAAATCAAATGTTTATTATATCAACAATATGATTAGAAATTCTATATTAACAAATTGTGTAAGTATGTATATATATATATATGTACAAGATTAATTTATAGTCATAATGTTGATGAAATTGACATTTCATTTATCTGACTGAATAAGATCAATATATATATATATATATATATATATATATATATATATAAGATTAATTTCTAGTCATAATGTTGATGAAATTAACATCTTATTTATCTGACTGAAGCTACCATCTTTAACAACTTCTTTTGACGATTTTTGGCAAAATCGTGGTTTTAGAGTTTTTTTCTCGATTTTTATCAACATAAGTGATGTTTTTTGTGAGAGAAGTTGATCTTGGTCTCTAGATAAAGGGAGGGATGGTTTGGTTACCCAATATCAGGTTGGAAGGTGCTTAGTTTTTTCTTGTACTTGGTCATATACAATTTTTCTGTAGAAAGTGGTTGGCTGATCAGAAGTCCAACTAGGGAGGGTCTCAGTAGCAAGCTCATGTCGTAGAGCGTTCTAAAGAGGAGTATGCATTTGTGGCCAAATGACACTGCAGATTATGTCAAGTCTTTTGTAGGGTAGTTAGTGGAATGACCATTAAGGGAGGGTGTTAAAGTAATTATGTAATGTTTCTATAATGGTCATTCACTTAGGATCTTTCCTTTTCATAGTTAGTTCTTATTTATAATGTTTCTTTTCATTCTTTTGTTTCTATTTTAGAAACTTTGCTTGTAATTTCTATTTAAAAAGATTTCGTCTCCTTTGTAATTATTGAATATCAATCGATTATCATTTTAGGCATTAGGTGATGATGGTGGAGATGAGATCTCACTGCAACCCATGCAAATACATTGTTCATCCCCAAATGATGGTGTCTCACAAGATGTCTTAGTGGGACCATGCGATGTTTTTGCATGTGCTAGAATTAGATGTTCAGGCCATGCAATAACATGATTGAGAATAAGTTGCTTCATTTCATCAATATGACGACGAATACAATATTCTGTTGTATGTCTTTTATTCCCGCAATATCCACCTTTGATTTTCAATTTATTAGGAGGATTACAAAGAATGCTCAAATGGAAAAGATTTATAAGGATTTCGAAAAATACTCAAGTGGAAGAAATTTAGTGTTAGACATGATCACATGAACCAACAAAGTCAAAATTAAAAACACCTAGATGGCCCCTTTGATTCATAGAGCCCCCCTAAAAAGATTAGTGCTGATTGTAGGTCCCCAATAAAAGATGTACAAGAGAATCACAACTTGTGTTATTGGATACCAAATTGACAATTATTTTTACAGTTTCTCCAAAAATGGGCAATCCAAATTTTATAATTGCAAAAGTGAATTCCTTGCAAAATTCTAATATGCATAAAAAATGTTTGAGAAATTTTGATAATTGTGGTGAAAGTTATGCCTCGTCGAAATGTGCTTACAATAATGACTTCAAAGGCCAAAAATGCATCAATACAACACAATTACCAAAATGTCTCAATGCCAAAGTATATCACCTACCCTCAAGCATTTTATGGTCAATTGACAGTTAATTGGACAAACTACTCATGGTAAAAAAATTGTTAGCAAAGTTAATAATGACATTTAATGCTAAAACCAAGTAAAAAAGAAAGGCAAATGTGTGGTGGTTGTGTATGGGAGGGAGACTGAGGCTTAGTGCTTGAAGATGAGATTGTCAAGGATGAAGTCGTTGAAGAGATGTCACCAATTTGAGAGGTGTTTTGACAACATTGTTCGTTTGATTGCTAATGGTGGTCGCTGTTGTGTATGCCTCTATCAAAACTCTCCTTACACTTTCCATCCGCCACAAAGACTGTCACACATTTGGATAATCCTTATGACCATTGTAGACAATGACATGATCAACACGAGTTTCTCAAACTAAAGCAAAGATAGTGTTGACTGACACACCTCTTGATGCTATCAAAGCTACTGCTTGAATTTCTTGTTATTTTTGTGTGTGGAAGGTTGCAAACTGTATGCCAAACAAATGGTGTTGAAAATGTGACGTTGCAAGGATTAGCTTAGGACGACTCTTATCACATAAGCAAACAATGTTGAAAGAGCAAAACTCTGAACATCTCAATATGAATATCGATGAGGTATGAGGGTTGATGTGGAAGAGATGGAATGTTGCTGCTTATGGTGCTGGGCATGTAAATGGACCCTTCAATGCAATCTTTAAGCCTTCCTTAACAATGTACAGTTTGAGGCCATGATTGAGAGTCTCCTTCTCAAAGGGTGGTGCAATGGACCAAGGCAAATGCAGCACAACTTGTTGAACATAAAGTTGGGCACGACTTACAAAATATAGAGCGCCACCTACCAAACGTGTGATCAATGATTTTCCTTGCAAAGTTGAAAGTGGAGAGATTTGTTGTTTATAACCTGACCGCCTCTAGAACTTCAACACACCTCTATATATGGAGGCAACTATCTAAAGGGGAGGTGTTTGTTGGGGCATTGTAGAAGATGTTGCCACTCTTTAAATAGTTGAAAGAACGATTTAAAACTTGTGGTAATTGTGAATTATGGAATGAGCATTTGTGCATGGTGTGGATAGGGTTGATTAGGGCCAAAATAGGCTATTAGAACTGATTGAAACCCCGAGAAAAAAGAGGAACCCTTAAATAGGTCAATACATTTGTTGCAAAGAACACATTTTAACTAAAATGACAAAGTGGGAGAGGGCAATTTTACTTTGCTAAACAAATTTCAACTTTTAGCAACTTTTTTGTATTGTATGGATTCAACATTGTACACCAGACTACAAGAGTCCAAAAAGTTAAAAAACCAAAGTTATCGTTTTTGAAGAAACAATGTTTCTTGGGCCTTTCAAACACAATGACAATGTTCGTCGAGCTCCATGATGCTTTGGTGATAGGGCAAAGAGTTGGGGTCACGCTGATTTGGGAACATGTTTTCATGACTTTGATACCATGTTGGGCAATACCAAGATTTGAAATCATAATTTGATAACCTTGCACTAGTGAACAAATCGTACACGTGAGTATGTCTATCATTTAAATGAACAATGTGCAAGTACAATGATGAACCTGACATATAAAAGCAAGGTAGAGGAGGTGAGAAGGTAGGAGTGAAACTCCAACTACCCTCCAAAGGTGCAACACTTGTGAGCTCACTTGACAAGTGTGTGAGCAAGTGGCAAATGTGCATGCAATAGGTGTCTCAAATGATGAGGACACATGTCTTAATGCTATGAGGTGAGACAAAGGTACAAAAAATCCTAAGTAAACCAAAGCTAAGTGTGAATAGGGCAATCTTAGAAATGTGATATACTAGCTAGATATGTAAAGACACTATTTACATTAACAATTATAGTGACGAGGAATATATTGTAGTATTTGTGGTAGATAATTACTTTATCGAGGCATTGGCCTAGTGTATTGCAACTTTAAATTACGATATTACTATCACAAAATTTTAAATAATAATGAAACTAAATAGTTGATATTCAATGTTTTTAATGCTTTGACGGTTCAATTGATTGTGTTTTTACATAAAAGTGAAGTTGCAATTCATTCCACCTTTTTTATAATTTTTTTCAAGTACTATATTATTTACACCACCGTTATTCTGCAATCCCCAAATTTTTTAAAATAGTTTTCCATTTCCAAAACTTTGCCTTGTGTCACCCTATTAAATCTTTGTGGTACTTCAGAATTTTATTCACCAATTCAATGACCTAATTTTTATGAGTAATCATTATTGTTATGACCTTTATGTCATGAACTTTAGTATTAAAGCAAAGGCAAGTTCACTTCAAAGTATCTAAGCACCTTTAAGCAATGTTAGAACTAGAGAGAAGGAATCTGCTAATGTATAAATCCTAGCTTTTTCATCCGAAAGCTTGTTTTGGATTTGCAAAGATTTTATTTTATGTAATACCTTACAAACATCCCATATCTCCAAATTATCAGAAATATTATGGTTTTAGAATGATTGGCTTTGAGCATTGACTAAGGGGCTTTAATAGGTACAGTGTATTCAAAGAATAGGTGTGATGTATATTTTTCAAACTAACTATACGTAGTGTAGAAGTTCTAGTTAGCTTTTTGATTAATTCTTATGTGAAAATTTGTAAACGTTCATAAAGAACTGATTTTAGTTCTTTTATTTTTCAATGGTAATTTCAATTTGCAAGTGTATTTTTCACTAAGGTTACTGTACAAGTTTCTTTTTGATCTTTTGTAGGTGTTGTGAAAGTAAATGAAATTTCTCTTGTTTAAAGTTGCAGGATTTGCATTGCAGATTCATCAAAGGAGTAATTGTAGCTTTGTATACTATTTTCTACTTTTGATTTGCTTTCTAGTCTCTGCTTTTAGCTAGAGGTAAGATAAGATAAATTTATTAAAGTCCAACAAAAGACCGCAAAGTGGGTCCAAGGGACTGCCGAGCACAAGAAAGGTGACCGGCCCAAAGCAATGACACCAAATGGCGTCCAAAGAGGAGCAGTAGAAACAAAGAACATACTAACAACAGAACCGAGAAATTGAATGAGAGAAAGGAAGAGGGACGGGGGGCACTCCAACAGGGAGAACCCAAGCCTCCAATACAAAAACTGCACCGCTGAGAAGAACCTCGAAACAGAAAGATAATCCAAGGAACAAGGGGAGGGTGCGGACCGCTTCCTACACTTCCCAGGAGGGGGAGAGGAAGAAGAGGAGGGCTGCTGCAAGAAATAACTCAATCGGGGGTTCACGAGTTGAGAGTGGCTAGAAGGGGGGCCAAGTTGACGCTTAGAACCATTCCCAGAGTGAACCGCAACGAAGGAGGTGATAGGCTGATAGAACGGTGTGGTGGCATGATGCTGGTGCTGAAGCTGTAGTGAGTGGTCCCTGAGCCTAGTGACCTCATGAATGTACAAAGCGAGGCATCTTTGATCGGTGAACCTGAAAAATGTGGAGAGGGACTGAACACCCCTAAAAAGGCAGTAAAATCTACCTCTGATCTTATAGTAAATAGGGCAGTGGAAGATGAAGTGCTCTTTAGTCTCGACCTCACCCATACTGCATAACTAGCAAATCCTGTGCTCCCTAGCCCGCTGAGGGTCAGTCTCAATGCGAAGGCAATGAGAGCTCACCTTGAAGGAACCAAGAGGAATCCGGAGGGCATGCGCCCAGTGATGGGAAAGGTAAGAAGATATAAAAATGTCGTCATATGTAGAAGTGCTGATAAGCCTTGTGCCAATACCAAAGAACGAAAAGATAAGCAATTTCCTTAGCTTTTATTCAATGTATGTTCAAAACCCCAAGCTTTAACATGTACACGCTGTAGAAAGCTAGAGGTTGTTTCCTTATGTTCTAGATTGTACCTTTGTTTTATGTTACAAGCGAGCTTCTGTTTCTAATTTGAAGAAACGTTTTATCTTTATGTTCTGTCCTGTTCTGTTATGTACAAAGGTGTTGTGATTTGGTAGTGCTATGTATCTCTAGATGGCATCAACTACATGTGTATTTTGTGTCTTGAGATGGATGCTAGCATTTGGTATCCTTCTACTTTCCAAGGTGGGGCCCAAATCTGGTTATTATTCCTCATTCAAGATGGATCTAGTTTTCCTGAGATGGATCTTTGGAATTTTGTATTTTTTTTTTGTCCAAAAACCACTGAGCTCAAGCTGTGACATCTTTTTCGAAGATGGATGAAGATCTGTTAAGCACGATTTTAGAGATTAGTAGTTGTGTGTTGTTTTGGGCTTGATGGGGAAGACATATTTTCTGGAGTTATCTGTTAGTGATGCTTTACAATGGTGAACATTAATGCATGCCAGTCTACGGATATGGTCTGGTGATGGTATTCCTCCAAACTAGAGCTATTGTGTTTGATTATTGACCCGGGTAGCTTAGCAGACACATATTCCAAGAATAGACATGTTTTCCTGTTTTGGATGCAGGTATCTTATAGAATAATATACAATCGTAAGGTGTTTGGTTTAAATGCTTAAATTTAGTATGACATTTGTGATTTTTATGTGGATTTTCCTGGGTTATGTGTGGCATAATAGTATTAAACATTGGTTTGATTAAATTCCTTGGTGTAGAGTCTATATTTGAGTCTCTCTTAAAGTTTACAACTTGGCAAAACACAGCAGATCCAATTTTGACTCAGACTCAGTGAGTCAGCAAAATGTTGGAATTTAAAAAAAAAAAAACCTGAAATTCATTAACTTGGCAAGCTCGACAAAACTGTACTTTCTATGAGTTTTCAGCATGGACTTGCGATGAGTTTTGACCTGCAACTTGCTGAAACACCCCCTCCTAGAAAGTGGTCTGGTGAGTAACTCAGTTGCAGTTATAGCTCACAAGTTTCTTGCAAGTTTAAAACTATGCTTGAGAAGAAGGCATTCCACATGTTATCTGATTATCCATATGATGTTTACAAAAGTGCCATGTGCAATTATGTGTCACTCAAATTTTTTTAAGTTTGAAGAGAATCTGTTTCATGTCAAGAGTCATTTCAAGAGACAGTTGTAACTAATAAGATGACTATGAAGATTCTCAGCAACAGTCGTGGTAATTTTGCAGATATTGAATATAGTGTTGAGAAGGAAAAATCTGAGTGAGAGAGGGGGGAAGGTGGAGGATAGGGGCAAGAGGGGAGTAGCTGCAGTGATATGTTACCATTTAATGGATAAAGGTGAAATATTAGATATACTGATGGTTGTACTTTGCTAGAGTTTTTATATCTGTGAAAGGATTTTAAGATTTTTGGCTTGGTAGCCTGATACGAAATTGTAGCAGAATCTGTTGGTAGACTGATTTATTGCTCCATTTGGGGGCAAGGATGAGTTGTTGATTCAATGAGCTGTTATGGCCTTGGAACTGTCAGTGATAGCTGACTAGAGCTAACTTGGAGATTCTCAAGTGAAGCACAGTTTGAGGAGGAGCTGTGTAAGTCATTCATTTTTGAGATCCATAGAATGTAAAATTCAAAGAACACCCGTTCTCTCTCTGTATTTGAACATTCCATTGGATAGAGCCAATGCGTTTTGTTTTCATATATTCATCTATTTTTTCTATAATTAGGTTCATATATTAGCAAAGGCTGTTGTTGCAATAAGTTATCTAGAAAGAAGTCACATGTACCGTGTTGAGTTAGAGTCTTGGTCTATGTGATGAAGACTCAATTATAGCTGAAAAATCATAGAGAAATTGATAAATTGTATTCATGTATCCATGTTAATATAGAGATTTTGAAGATTGTATATGTTTGGGCAGACTTTTATGAGAATAATTGTTGCCTCCAGCATATTACTCTGTTATGTATTTATTTATTTCTGCAAACACAACTGATACTAGAAAAGTACAATGGACAGCATCACCAACATTAACATGAACACAGGATCATCAAATTGGTTATGATAATGAAATTACAAAGTATTTCCTCAAGGTCATTGTGATTTTAATGCATCTCTATTGGTAGATGTTTATCATTTATTTATTTACTGATAAAGTTTCTTTTAAATATTTATAGGTTAGCTATCATGAACAAACTTATATCATGTATGCTATACTAAATCAAGTGACAAAGAGGACCTTTTCACGTATAATATTACCATTGTTAGATTTTCTGGAAAGTACAAATGTTTCTTTTGTTCCCCTTCCTATAATCTAATAGGTTATAACTACTTTGAAATGTACTGCTTTTCTAATTTGGAATTCCTCTTGGTCGTGAAGTATCATCCAATTTAAAGAATATTTACATTGTTTTAATTCTGGGCATGTCCGTCTTTATCTTGAATGGAAGCTTTCATTTGTTATTTTCTTGTGATTGGCTTCATATAATATCTTATCTCTCTTTCCATTTAGCTTGAGAATACCATCAGGCTGTTGCTGGAGTTGGAACCTAAATCAGATCCAATATGGCATTATCTTAATATTCAGGTCAGTGATTTTAAAGTATGCATTGGATCCTTTCATTTTTCTTCTCAGGCACTATTATGCAAGTAACTGTGTAACATTCTAACTTTGGAGTACATGCAATGAAAAGCTTGAGATTAAATTCTTGTTATCGTGTTTTCCTTTCTGGTATTTGCATTGAGTCTTTCTTTCCATTTCTCAGAATCGTAGAATTCGTGGTCTTTTAGAGGCCTGCACATTTGACCATGAGGTTCGAATGGATGCTTTTCACACCCAAATTCGTGAGCGCATGCAATCAGATGCAAGATGGAAGCAGATTCAGCAAGAATCAAACAAGAGTGTATGTTGCTTGTTTGCACATTAGAAAATATTTTCTGTACTCTTTTCCTTTCTCAGCTCTCTGGTACTTACGTTCTTATGGATTTGACCTGATATAAGGACAATATTTTTGATTTTTTATAATTATTATGGTTTGTGACTATTTTTGAGTGCATCTTCTGCAGAGCTCAGTAGATTATTCCCTTCTTTTGGGGGATAATGAAATGAGAGGAGAGCCACATCTTAGAGAATCATCAGGTGAAGAGGCTGATGCTCTTCGAGGAAGGCTCATTCGCAGACTCACTGCTGTCATTGCCCACCATGTACCAACATTTTGGAGATTAGCACTTTCAATATTCAATGGGAAGTTTGCTAAGGTAGCTATTACTATGGTGTGACACTTATCTTCATTTTCTGTATATGAAGAACAGCCATTTAATGGTAATAGGCCTAGTGTAATGATTTGAAGTTGTTTTTTTGTATGTCAGTCCTTGATGGAAAAAAAATGTTAGTCTATTAGTAATATAATAATATTAAAGGCACACCCTAGAGGATATCTTATTTAACATTGCTTCATGCTTTTTCTTCTGACAATATCGTGGTTTGAGAAACGCTTTCATCATATTTTCCTCTGATCTTATTTGTGGTTTAGAGAAGCTCTTTCATCTTAATTTCTCAGGTGCTGTGAACAGAGTTTCTCAGCTGGAAATTGTAAAATTCAATGAAATACATCTCGAAGGAAATGCTTTATTCTGAATATTGATCATTTGATGTAATCTCTTCTATTTATTTTACATATATTTATTATTTATAACAGTCATGTCATTCATTTAGAGGCGGCCTACTCTTATAAAATGCATTCTTTTGGTTTCAGGCAGATGCCAAAGTGGGATTCCCATATATGCACACATGCCTTGAGTTTGGGAAATGAGTTTTTGTTTGTCTGATCTAGTTTTTGTGTCTATAGTAGTTTGACACTAAAAATTTCTGTTTTTGGTTATTGTTCCCTTTCTCCATATCCGCCTCATTGTATTATGTTCATTTTTCTCTATCACAGTTAACAAATATTGAAATAGTTCAATAAGAAAACAGATTTAGTGCTTTTAGTTTTGAATTTGTCGATGGTATGGTACCATAAACACCAGTCCTTTGATTTATTGGTGAGGGCGTCAACAATGGCCCGGCCTATATTTTTTGTGGAAGTTCAACACTTCTTTTTAAGGCATGGTAATATAAACTTCAATCCTTAGATTTATTGGTCGAGTCAACAATGGCCTAGCCTATATTTTTTTAAGAAAGTTCAATAATTTAAGCAAAACTTTAGGTGCTCATACTTGGTAGTCTTATGTAATGAGTCATGGTACTTGCATTCTAGTCAATATTTTCATTAACTGAACTTTTGTTACTACTTAAGAAACGTGGTTCATTAACTCATAGATTCAGTTATAGCATATTTCACTATTTTCTTTGATGATCTTCTTTTAATAACCTGCTTGCATACCTATATTTTATTGTCAGGTTTCTCAAGTAGGCGCAACAAATGGTGTTCTTGATTCAAGCAAGTATAAAGGAAGTACCAGAAAACAAAATTCCATTGAAGATGGACTTGGTGAAATAAAATATTCAAATCATTCCATGGATGAAGTTGTTGGAATGGTAGATGACATTATATCTGTCTATGATGCCAAGGTGTGTTCTTGTTTATCTCTATACTGTGGAATCGTTTCATTTGCTGATTATCTTCTTGGTAATGACAAAATTTTCAAGAAACATGCCCCTCTGATACATGAACTCCCATACATAAAAGATCTCAATATTTTGAATACAGCATGCATCTAAGGCTTTAAAGTTTAAATGCATATGCCTTTCAACAATGGTAATTGACTTTGGAACACTTGAAGCAGTGAATTGTTGTTTGGGTCTTGGTTAGTAATGTAAAATCATACCCATTTATAATACATAAACAGAAGACATAACCCCACCTTTGGCCAGTTTTTATTCAATAAATTCATCCACTTCACATGTTCTGATAAAGTCAAATCAATCCACACTGTATATGATAGCATGCCTGATGTCCTTAAATGGTGTAAGGATGCTCCTGGAGGTGGCTGAGAAGGTCTACTTGTGGTTATGAGGAATTCCGCAATAAAGAAAATTATATAGCTGGTAGATAGATTGGTATGAACGATCAATGCTTAAAATGCTGAGTTTTTTAGCTCAGTTTGGGATTTCTGCACAAGTTCAATGCAAATAAAGTTGTAATTCACTTAGGTGATTAAGTGAAAATCTTTTATTTAGTTAATTAAAGTGCCGATAAGCATCAATGATTAAGACTTATCTTCAAAGTCGTCTCCTGCATGAGAGAAGGTTTCTTTGTTTTTGTGAGATAAGATTGTTATTTTTTCAAAATAGTGCAATATTTAGAGAAAATAAAGATTGCTTAAATGCTGAGTTTTTTTGAGCTCAGTTTGGAACTTCTGCACAATTTCAATGCAAATGTGCTAGCAGTTCAAGATATTACTATTTTGTAATTCACTTAGGTGATAAATTGAAAATCTTTTATTTAGTTAATCAAGTCTAATTAAGTTGCTGATTTGGGTTTGGGTTCAGGTACGTGGGTACTGCAAAATTTGTTTTCCTTTTAAGTACGGGGTTGGGATCATACACAAATACATATACATATACATATACATATACTTATACATATTCACACACATACATATTCATTCATACATACATACATATATTTTAAAGTGCCTGGTAAACTTTTTAACGCGAACAGCGACGCTGGCATGATATACCCTCTAGCTCCATGTGAAACGCTTTTGCTTGGAGCTATGAACCAGTGAGGCCACAAATGGGGGACCTCATCCCCTTAATACACAGCTGAGGCCCAAAACTGCGAGCACATTGGATCAGCGAAGGCACAAGACCACGATCACAATGGCCCAGCAGAGGTTTGAACCTGGGCGGGGACAACAACACCACCACTTAACCAACACACTAAGTGGTGAACCCCAAATTTATATACATATATTGTTAATTTATTAAAGACTTATATAGTTTTGTTTTTAACATTAAAAAATTAATTTAAGTTTATTTAAAAAACATATTTAAATTATAAATAGAAAATTAAAAACACATTTTTAATTTTTTATAAATACTAAAAGACAAAACAAAAACCTTAAAGAAAATATTTTATTTTTATCAAATAAAAAACAAGTCCTCAAGGCTGCGTCAAAGGGGCTTGAGTTGCAGAGCAGCATCACGAGGCTGTGTTGGTGATGAAAAACTGTGCGAAATCTGCAATTGGAAACTTACTGAAATATCCCACCCTGTTCTGGGTATTTAATTTCTGACTTTTTTTTGTTTTTCTGTGTTTTTCCAAATCTTTGTGTGTTTTGCATTTAACAGAAATGAAAGCTGAGAATTAAAATTGGATGACTCCTAATTCTAAGAGATAAAGTACTTTCACGGTCTTCACCAAACTGAAATATTATTTGCATTTAACTAAAATTCTGAAAATAGTAAATACCCCAGTCAAATGCCTAGGGTTGCCAGGCGACCCAACATTGCAAAATGTCCAGCTGGAAGATGATTTTTTGCTGATGACTGTTTGATGGCTGCTGATTAATTTGGTACGGCCTGATTTAGGGTCTGAAACTAATTCAGAATTGCTTCCCTGAATGCCACATTAGCGATAGGAATGGTACGGACTGATTGGAGATGGTATGACCAGTAATGATTAATCTCCAGTGCCTCCAATCTGCAAATTAAACTCTTCAATCTGCCCTTCTATCTCTTGTAATTCTGATCAGACTTTGTTGAATGGAATCCAATGTAGCATAGTTATACCTCTAGATGAGATTATCAAAATGAGTGTTCTTGGGTGATCTTCCACATCTGCAAACATTGTTCTCTTTGAGGGATTTCGTCCTCAAAAAGCTATGGCTTCCACAAGCCAGGAAACCCTTGTTGCAGCTCTCCTCATAAAATGTGTAAACAAGCATGAATTAATGGGCTCTAAAGGGTCCTTTTATAACTTTCTCAAAAAAGTAAAAACCCATTATTTGGAGGAAGTGAAATGCACTTTTATAATTTCAGTACATCTCAATTAATCATTTAATGTAGTTGGCGCCCCCATAAAGGCTTAATTAATGAATTAATAATCATTAAAATAACTTATGCAACTAATACTCCATATATCCCCTTAATATAAAGACATAAATTAAATTAAGATTAAAGTGGAAACTTAATAAATTAATATTAATCAATAACCTCAATAAATGCCAATATCAGAACATTTAATTAATTCTGCCAACTACAGTAATAGTCATTGTACCCTCCAACCATACAGATGACTTACCATAAATACTAATAGTATGGGACCAAATGCTCAAGAGACTTACTAAAAATAGTAAGTACATACAAATGGAGCCTAAAAGACCTCTGGAATGCAAACCACAAAAAAACTGAATCTTTGAGATGGAGAGTACTGAAATAAACAACCCAAGGGTCTGCTGAAAAGCCCTGAATCGCTCACAAAGGGTCCCCTGAACACTCCATTAGCCTACGGGGACCAAAGTCATAGGCTAATCCATGAAAATAACTGATGCTTAGGAAGGCACAAAAATGGGTACATTACAGTCCACCCTCCCCGAAATTGCTTGCCCACAAGCAATCACACGTGTCAATTCTGCAGTAAGTCCAAATACTCCAATCAATACCCAGATCCCAAATTGATCTTGGATGCAAGAGTGGCTATTGTTGCGTTATTCTATGAGGAATATCATTAGATATCCATCCAGAGCTGAATTGTGTTATATGGAATTGACAAGCCATGGTATAGCCCAAGTTAGCACTCAACAAACCGAAAACCAGACTTGTAAGAACATTGTTTCTGTCATAAAAAGGTAGAATCCCTTCATCATACAATCGCCTTGGGCTGAACTGACAAGGCCCTGCCTCCAACTCCACCTAAACAACTGCCAGCAAGAAGTTACAATCTGAAAATGTGATGAGCAGCAGGGTAGGGCAGCCATCAACCATCAAGGTATGAACTGATATCAAATGTGTGAAGTCTGAAATCCCTTCTTCAACTCGCTGCCCATGAGATATGCTTGCTCGTTGTATGGTTCAAACCTCACCCATCTTGGGTTAAGCAAGTTTTCATTCTCCCATACACCATCAGAATCTGAAAGCAACTTAAATTAAGTTTTGATATCATGATGTCCATGTGGCATATGTACCCAAGAGAAATCGAGAGGAAGCATTGCCAAAAATCCCGCACAAGTATTACAAAATGACTTGTTTCTCCACCTGTCATCAGAGAAACTTGCAGGCCAGCACTACCATTGAAATCAAATGTGGTTGAGATTTTGTTAATCATTATCAATAAACCACTTTTTGATAGATACTTCCAATTTCCCTTTCATCGGTGTCACTATGCGTTGCTGTCCCAAAGTGTATATAATGCAGGAGCATCCTTGGGTTATGGGCAATCTTGCATCACCCAAAAATATTTCGTTTTAGTTTGTTCTTAGTTTGGTTTCAGTTAGCCAGTTCTGTGTTTTAGTGGCATACCTTGGTTTTGGATCATTTGTTGTCGCGGACCTTAGGGTATGTTCTAGACATCATGTTTTGCTTATGTCTGGGTTTGCACCTCATTTGGATACTTCGCTGTGGAGTTATTCTGGATTCATGGTCAGTTCTGAGTGTTCTTAATGTTCTAACTGTCAATTGGAGTTTCTGATCTCGCGAACCTTTTCCTTGAATTGCGCACCTTCTTGACGTATCATTCTATGTTCGTGAGCTCGTGGCCAACCTCCCTTTGGGTGCACGCTTCATTTCAAATCCTTTTGAGGGAATTCTTCTTGATTTGGGTCCTGACCTATATTTCTGTATTACATTTTCTTGTTCTTGGGAAATGTAATAGATCTTGGCCGACATATGTGTTGCGAAGGCTCTATATATTGAGGCATTTGATCCTTGTTTGGGGGATCTGTAGGGGCAGCTAGGAGTGATTTGGATTGTAGGACTTGTTTCTGTTAAAGGGGAATTGAAGCCTAGAATGTAAAGCTGCATGTTGTAGGCCAATGTGATGTAATTATTTGATTCCGTGATAATGCGGAAATCTGTTGTAGAATGTTGATTATCAATTCTTGTTTCTGAGATTGTTTGTTTCCACTATGTGACTTGTGCTGCATGGTTTGGACCATCTCCATTGGGGAAACTCTTTCCATGACTGCGTCAGTATATTACATTGAAAATCACTCTTCTCAAAATTACTAGCTGACCCAATGAATATAAAACTGTTCATAAACAGAAAATCATAGTTCTTTGCATGTTTTGAGATTGGGGCAGTGTCATGCCCAATCATGGAATTATCCTCTTCATAAGGCATACACTTCAACATCATATTGGAAATCACATTCAAACTCAAAAAGAAAATTGTCACGAGCCAAGTTAGGACCCATCTCAAACAGTGGTTTATCAACAAACACCAGAAATTTACTCCTCCAATAGTGATCATACAAGGAAAGTAAATTGACACTGATGATCGCTAGATTCAGAACTTACACCTGTCATCATTGATTCCAGGGCTATCCCACTCTTTTGGAGCATGCTGAATGAGTTATTCTGTCCTTCTAAATGAGGCTTTACACAAACTACCATGAGATATTCCTCTAAGAACATGCTTTTTTCCATCAACCTCAAACTTCATTTACAACGTTTAAAAATTGAGGTAAAATTTTCTTGTAGATCGAAGCCATGTCATGCCCAGCACAATATCCATCTCTCCCAAACTAATTACATAGAAATCAGCCTGGTATTTGTTGTCACTTAATTGAATGGTCAAGTTGGGAGTCCTTCAGTTACAAGTGAGAATGAAGCCATTTGCAACTCTCAACTTGAATCCTTCGAATTCTTCTGCTTTGGGTCCTCTCTTAGCCGCTAACCCTTCATTAATGAAGTTATGTGTGACACCCGAGCCAACAAAGTAATAACACGCTATCCACCCAAGACTCCTCTAATCATGAACAAACTCTCTTTTTTAATGTTAGAGATATGTGCTTTTGGGAGCCACTTTTTGGTTCTCTATTTGACTCATCAGATGCAATTCCTACATCTTTTACCTTTGGATAAGATTGCTGATCAGAATTTTCAAAATTAGTTTCATCAGCATAGTAGTACTCCATTCAATTAATTTTGCCCTTCATAGGGCACTTATGACCCGGTTCCCAAGGACCCTTGCATTTAAAGCACAATTTTTCCTTCTCAAATCATTTATAGTCTTATCATCAGTTTTTTGACGTCTGTTAGGCTGATTTGTTCATTCTTGTAATAGTTTCTTGTCCCTATTAAAGGGAAAGTACTTAGAGGACATTTAGCTACTAGGGGCAACAAGTTCCATGCTCCTAGCTTTCCTCATGGTCTCCTAAAGAGTGGAAGGGTCAAATGTTTCTGTCCATCCATGTAAGGGCTCCATTAGAGCCTCATTGAATAGGACCACTAGTCTTTTCTCCGTGATTCTAGGCATCGTCACAAACAATCTCTGAAAATCAGAAATGTAAGTTTCCAAAGGACCATACTGTTTGAGTTGAGCAAGCTCCTTGAAATACATCTTTGGATCCTTCCTGTCAAAATGTTCAATGAGTTTAGTGGTAAACTTTTCATAGGTGGTAATAAGACTGTGACCTAGTGTCACCAAACTTTGGTAGCACCACTCATGCGCTACGCCATCCAGGTGTAAAGTAGCGAACTTAATGACATCCTCCTCTAGCATAGGCCTCAAAGAAAGAAAGTTGTCCAACTTCTGAACACAAGCTCTTGCCTTGCTTTTATCATTGACCTCGAAAGGTGGCTAGGTTACCTTGCTCACAGCTTGCTAAAAATCCCTCTGACCCCTAGGTGCTCTGTGCTTTGCGTGATGCACTCTAATCTCCCCAGCCATAGAAATCTGTGGCTCTTGCCCTTGAGCCTGCGTAGCTCATGTCTGTGCATTGAACTTGTAGAGGTTCCCCTATTCTCTGTAGTATGGTGATCAGTACCCCTGCTGAACTCACCCCTCACCAGTGTGCATAGTGTGTTGTGAT
Organism: Thuja plicata; assembly: GCA_018584345.1. NCBI lineage: Eukaryota > Viridiplantae > Streptophyta > Pinopsida > Cupressales > Cupressaceae > Thuja > Thuja plicata. The sequence continues at coordinate 127,221 of MU227609.1, read as the reverse complement.
GCACTCTGCTGCCTTATCTGTCCCAATAACTAGGACACAGTGTACCCCAGGGACGTGTCCCCCCCAAAATCCCTAGTGTTCTAAGAACGGGGATGCATCGGGGATGCGGGGATGACGTTCCGACGTCCCCAGCCGCACCATCCAAATTGCCGCCGTCCGCCGGAAACGCGGGGACGTCCCGACGTTCCCGAAGGGGACGAGGGGCGTCCCCAAAGGGGACAGGGGGACGAAACAACGTCTCTCGACTCCTCAGGGGACGCCCAGGAGTCCCCCGTCACGACATCTACATAAAATGCAATGAAAACAAAACAAAACATTTTTTATTTGTTTTATGGGTTCTATTCTAACCCTAGGAGTATGTGGGGCCCATCTCGTGTTATATTCCGTCAAAACACTATCAAGCTTCATTTCTATTCATTTTTTCCTTTCACTACATTTTGGGCCTTGGCATTTTGATTTTGTAGTTTGTACTTTTTTTGATATTCATATCATGCTACTCAATGTAATCATCTTTATGATTAGAAACTCATACTTTTGATATCTATTATATAATAGAACCCTTCCATTTGCTGATTCGACTGTTTAAAATTTTATTGTTCAATGTTCAATGTTCAATGCAATGTTCAAGTATTTAGTAATTCTAATTTACTACATTACAGTTACTGTTTTACATTTTTATGTCTTATATTGTTATACATATTTTCATAACTAGCATTTTAAGTACCACATGTATATTATATAGTATATAGACTCACACACCCCCCGCCCCCCCCCCGCCGTCCCTCCGCTGTTCCAAAATTGAGGCCCCTTTGTCCCCCCGTTCCGATGTCCCCCCATCCCCCAGGGCAGTGTAACTATTCTGGGACTTCATGTTCATCATGGTGTCAGTCATTTGATGGACTAACTGATTGTGCTTGTTATTTGTCCTTTTCAGTCATCTGTCCGGTAACACTATCATTGTCATTGGATGAATTCCTATGAAGACCTATGATACCTGAAATGGTCTCACCTTCTAGAACCTCTGGTGGCTGCTACTGTGTTGTTCCTCTGTGGTACTAGTGAAGCTTTTCTCAAATGAATTTTCTTTACACAGTATGGTAGGAAAATTCTACTTTGATACCACTGAAATATCCCACCCTGTTCTAGATATTTAATTTAATTTTTTTCTGTGTTTTTTAAATTTTTTGTGGGCTTTTACATATAACAGAAATGAAAGCTGAGAAATGAAATTGAATAACTCCTAATTATAAGAGATAAATTACTTTGACTAAACTGAAATATTATTTACATTTAATTAAAATCCCGAACGTACTCTAGTCAAACGTCTAGGGCTGCTAGGCAACATAACATTCCAAAATGTCCAGCTGGAAGATGATTTTTTTGCTGATGACTGTTAGACGGCAGCTGATAAATCTGGTATGACCTGATTTAGGGTCTGAAACTAATCCAGAATTGCTTCCTCAAACACCATGTTAGCCCTAGGAATGGTACAGCCAACAATGATTAACCTCCAACGCCTTTAATCTGCAAATTAAACCCTTCGATTTGCTCTCCTTATTTCCCTTATAATTCTAATCAAACTTCGTTGAATTGACTCCAATGTAGCATAGTTATAACCTCTAGATGAGATTATCAAAATGAGTGTTCTTAGGTGATCACCTGCAAACACTGTTCTCTTTGAGGGATTTTGTTCTTAATAAGTTATGGCTTTAACAAATCAGCAAACCCTTGTTGTAGCTCTCCTCATAAACATGTAAACAAGATTGAAATAATGAACTCTCAAGAGTCCTTTTATAACTTTCTCAAAAACCCACGACCCGGAGGAGATGAAAGGCACTTTTTAAATTTCATTTCAACTCAATTAATCATTTGATGTAGTTGGCGCTCCCATAAAGGTTTAATAAATGACTTTATAATAATTAAAATAACTTACGCAGTTAATACTCCTGCACCCCCTTAATTTAATTAATATTATTAATGTCAAAACTTAAATAAATTAATATTAATCATTAACTCCAATAAATGCCAATATTGGAATATTTAATTAATTCTGCCAACTACCCAGTAATAGCCATGGTACCCTCCAACTGTTTAGATGACTTACTATAAATAGTATGTGACCAAATGCTCAAGATACTAAAAATAGTAAATACATACAAATGGAGCCTGAAAGACCTCACAATAGTAAATGGGGTTTGGAAGACCTAAAAATAGTAAATACACATTGATGCTTACAAAGGCACAAAAATGGGGTCATTACACTTACCTTGAACTGAAAGCTTTTTGATTGTGTGTGTGCTGAACCCTCTGTGTCCCAGCTGCACCTGGGACGAACCTTGGAGCAAACCCAGACGACACTTGGATTCCAAGGGTTAGAAGCTTATGTTTACATGCTAGCTTGCCGGTTTGGATTCCAGTACGGGTGTGGGTTTGAGATTCGGGTTTGAAATTCGTCCAAATTTTTTTTGGGTTGGGTTCAGATTCGTTTTGGGTTCGTCCATACAAGAATTTATGTTTTTTTAAAAAAAAAAAATGCATTTCTAAAAGCAATACTATCAGCCTTATTAATGATTCTAGTATAAGATGATGGTCCCATTTGGTCTCCTTATTGATCTCGTGCTAATTTAAAGTCATGTGAACACCTCTAATAGTTAATACCTGTAGTAGTTAACACTTGTAACAAACTGTTGTTCGTCAGTAGCAGTCTATTGACACCTGCAAAAATCTGTATAATGCCTGTAGCCAATAACTAGACTATTTTAACGGGTTTGTGATTTCCTGTTAGCTTTGCTATTGGCATCCTATGCCATGTTGCACAAGGTATTTCTAGGCTTCAGCCTCTTACAAAAGCCCCAACTAGGAAGTCACTAGATTCAAACTTCCACATCAAATGTATATATATGCACAAATGACATATAAAACAACCTTTTTGGTCTTTTTAGTGGTAACTTTTAGGGTTAGAGGGTCGAATAGACCTAAGTTGGCAAATTTTTTATATGCAAAAGTCAAAGAAATGATGTTTTCAGTCAAATTCGCCCAAAATTCATTCTGGGTTCCTGCGTTTGATTCAAAATTCTTCCAAATTTGTCCAAAAGTCCTCTAGGGTCCCTCTAAGAGAATTTTGAGCAAATTTACTAGATTGTAGCAGAATTTTGAGTGAATTTGAACCGAATTCGACTTTGCAACGAACCGAATCTCGAATTCCAGCAGGGAGGAGTGAATGTGGTAACTTAGTTTACAGGTTATAGTGACAACCATAAGGCTTACCGGCTGATTGATGTAGACACTGATCGTCTTATCTTCAGTTGCGATGAAGAACGAGGACCATTTCAACTTTCCTTGTCTGAGCAGAATTCAGAGGATCAACCTTTGAAGGCTTTTGATTTGGGTGTCCGTCTTTCATTGGGTTCACCTGATGGGAGGGATGATGCAAATTTTGTCTTTGATGATGCACTACCCGACTTTCCTCAGGATGATGTTGATCTTCCACCTGTTGTAGATCCTCTTGCACCTCCAGCTCCAATTATTCCTCCTCTTGATGTTGGCACATCTACTCTCCGGTCTAAATGGTGGGCTAAGATGATCAGTGATCTCCGTCCTGATGAGCTCATTGAGGGTAGATCTTCTAGAAATAAGGGCAAGCAACAAAATACAATTAACTTTGCTCTCATGGCCAACCTACATAGCATTTATGAGCCTCAGACATTTAAAGAGGCAACAGGGATTCCTGAGTGGGAACAGGCAATGGATGCAGAATACCAGAGTCTTTTGAAGAATCACAGCTGCGTTCTCTCTTATCTTCTTTCAGGGAAGAAGCCCAGTAGCTACAAATGGATATATAAGGTCAAGTATCATGCAGATGGTACCTTAGATAAATACAAGGCCAGATTAGTTGCTCGAGGGTTCACATAGCGGGAGGGCACTGTCTATGAGGAATCTTTTGCTCCTACTGCCAAGGTGAGTACAATTCGTCTTCTTCTCGCCATTGCAGCTCAGTGTAGATGGAAAGTCCATCAGATGGATGTAAAGAGTGCCTTCCTCAATGATGAGTTGCAAGAAGAAGTCTACATGACGCAACCTCCTGGTTTCAAGGTTGCTGACAAAGAACACCAAGTATGTAGGCTCAAGAAAGCACTCTATGGACTCAAACAAGCTCCTCAAGCGTGGTACTCAAGATTGATCAGTACTTGGTTGCTCATGGTTTTCAGTTTTGCCCTTCTGACAGTAATCTGTATATCAAATGCTCTGGTGATGACATTCTTTTTTTTGTTGTCTATGTGGATGATTTGATCATTACTGACAGTTCAACACATTTGATGGCAGAAATCAAACAAGACCTGTGCAAGGATTTTGATATGATAGATTTGGGGTTTCTCCATTATTGTTTAGGCGTTGAGGTTTGGCTGACTGATGGTAGCAATTTTCTTTGTCAGTCTAAGTATGTTAGGAACTTGATTGACAGGGTTCAAATGCAAGATTGTAAACCTGCTTCTATGCCTATGGAGAAAGGGCTGAAGTTATCATCCAAGTGTGATTCTCCTCCTGTTGATGAAACCACTTACAGGCAACTAGTGGACAGTCTCATCTATTTTACTGCCGCTAGAACTGATCTCAGTTTTGCACTCAGCTATATTTCACGCTTCATGACAGCCCCCAAGGCTGATCATTGGGTAGCAGCAAAGCGTGTGCTACATTATGTGAAGGGCACCCCTGATTATGGACTTCTTTATATTAGGAGTCATGATCCTAGACTCAGTGGGTTCACAGATTCAGATTGGGCAGGTTCAATTGATGATAAGAATTCAACCTCTGGATATGTGTTCAGTTTGGATCTGGTGTCACATGGATTAGTAAAAAAGCAGCAGGCAATATCTCTCTCCTCGACAGAAGCAAAGTATCGAGGAGCTGTTAAGGCAGCTTGCGAAGCAGTTTGGCTTCGTCGGATGTTTGCGGTTATGCAGATGTCTCAAGTAGGTCCGACTCCCTTGTTTGTTGATAATGAGGGCGTTCTCAAGCTTGCCAGGAACCCAGTCTTCCATGAAAGAACCAAACATGTGGACATTCATTGTCATTACATTCGACAATTGGTTGAAGACGGGACAATTTAGTTGCAGTATGTTCCAACTGCGGATCAGACTGCAGATATTTTTACCAAGCCTCTTGGTCTAGATAAGTTTGTTAAATTCAGGGGGCAGCTTGGTGTAGTTGATAGATTAACCATTAAGGGAGGGTATTAAAATAATATTTTTCTATTATGTTTAATGGTTATCTATCGTGTAAATATCTTGTAAGATATAGTTTCTATTTTCTACGACTGTTTCTTATTAGAAACATTGTTCTTTGTAAATCTATTTAAGAATGCATTTGTTCTTCATTCAATAGAACAAATAATTTACCAATTACTTAGCGTAATACTTTCCATGAATTATTCACTGCTAAAAAGGAATTAGGGAATTTGTAAAAAAGAAAAAATAATTTATGCATAAAATGAAGATACAAACACCTGGCAGATGACAATAGAAGACTAAAAATGATGTGGGGAGTCTTAGAGGTTGACATGACATTTTTATCCTCAATATATCAGTTGAAGACATTTTTTAATATTTCATGCAGCATCTAGTCATGAGTTATATTTTTGGATCATCGTTGGACTTGCCATGTAGGATCCTTCAGTTTTGGAATCTTATAGTTACAGATTTTTCATGGATTGTGAATATCTAATGTTAATGAATAGCCATTTTTCCCTTAATGACACAGACATATAGGACCCAGTAACATGCATGAGATTGCAGCAATGCTGTTGTTTCATGAGTGATGGTATTAGCTTTATGCTTCATTTAGTTATTGTTATATCTAACGTGGGATGGTTATCCTAATTTAAACAGGAATTTTATATATCTTTATCAAATTTCTGTGTTTATCTCATCTGTTGCTTCCTTGAAATGGTTTAATAGTTTGTGTACAGCTATACGAACATACTAAATTAGTGTGATGCTTAGTTTTTCAATTTGCTTTATTTGCTTACTCTTTTTTGTTTTAAGTTGCAGCACATGAATTGCTACTATTTATAGACCATTTAAACTAACAGAAAATCTTTGCTGTGTTAAAGGTTTTTTCTCTCACATCTAAATATTTGTGGGTTTTTTTTATACATATCATTCTATTTTTTTTTATAAATGTTTTCTTTTTTTTGATAGGTACAAAATGCATTCCAAGAACTTGAGGAGTCTAATGTTCTTCGCCCTTATATGAGAGAAGCAATTAGAGAAATATCTAAATTATGTAGTGCTTTTGAAGGGAAGGACTGTGCACCAATGACTGCAGGTGAGTGATTTTGTGGCTTTGAGGTCCAATTTTGATGCAAAGAGAATTAGTTTGTTTGAGCGCCCTTGGATTGAGTTGAAAATGTTTTTTCTTACTATATCTTTCTATAAATGGCAGTGCAAACAATCTTTGCATTACGATCAGAAGTCACAAAGGTGTTTATATTGAGGCTCTGCTCATGGATGAAAGGAACAACACTTGATATTGTCAATGACGAATGCTGGGTACCAGTATCCATTCTTGAACGCAATGGTTCAGCTTTTGCTATATCTGCTTCGCCTCTATCATTTCATGAAATGATGCTGTCTGCAATGGATCAAATTAGCGAGTAAGCATCTACATATTGTAGTGATTTGATCTTGGTTGTTCAAATCAATTAGGTATCATTATTTGAAAATCCCTGTGAACCTTGATACTGCCCGCCATATAATGGCTCTACGGTATGAAACTAAAAGCTATTCTGTTATTATATTATTGAGGCTAGCATGAGCAAACCAAAGGTATATTTGCATATCACATGTTATTTTTTAACAAGTGCAACTACAGCTTCAAATGTCCAGCTAAACGTAAACGTTGGTGTTTGATAATATTTGCATTATTATATGCTTAGCTAGTATATTATGAAATCTTTTCTATGAGAAACCAAACATGGGTGGAAGTAGCTATTTACTCAGTGTACCTGCAAAGTTGTCTTTCTTTTCTCCTTTAAATGACAGGCATAATATTTTCAATCTAATGATTATAGGACCTCAAATTTTTTTGTATACATTTTGATCAGTGTCTCTTATATTCAAATTCTTCAGAGAAACCCATGTAAATCAAAATAAACTTAGAGCGGGGTTTCAGTTTATCAACAGGTATTTGAATTAATGCATATGTGATTGTCTCCATGCCCATTTACAGAAAAAAAACATTGAGTTTACAGGTATTCTCATTAAGTTTAATAGGGGTTCCCTATTTCAGGTGGTCTAAATTTTAAAATATTCTTCCTGCATTTTGTTAAAGACAGGTGTGGCCATTTGATATGAGCAATGTCTGGTTGTTTGTTCCTATGGATTGATACACGCTAAGAAAGTCAAATGTAAAAAGCTTCAACAACTATAGCATTTGACATCAACTTTTTCACCCAAAATATTTTTGTTGTCTCCTTAAATCCATTATCTAACTTATGCATGCAACATTGCATCTAAAAGATATGCCTATTTGTTTTCTTCATTGTTTGTAATTTGCTGCCCTGTCTTGCCTTTGTTTTTTTTGGGTTTTGCAATGGTTTTGAGATGATAAACAAAGTGCAGATAATAAAGTAACTTGCAGCAATTTTACAACTTAGAAAACTGACAAAATTCAGAAATACATGAAGCTGAAAATTCCAGATTTTATTTCTGATCTGTAAATACATCTTTTGCCAAAAGTAATGGCAACCCATATCATCAAATAACATGATATTTCTAATTCAAACATACCCATAAAATGTAGCATTGAAATAGATTGCACCACTTGGTTACACCTGTCAAACTGTTTAAGACACAAAATAAAAAGCCGAAATTGCAAACAGGACATCAATTATGGTGCGTTCCATCTGAACTTTTTATCTTCTCTTTCTCAGTAAGACTTACAAACATAAATAGGGTTTTTGATGGTTTGACTAGTAATTTTAACTAAACTGAGGGGTAATCAAATTGGGAAGGTCTAGCAAATGGACTTCCTCTTCCAGCATCCTCATTTCCACTTTCTATCTCCTCTATGTGGTTGATTGGTATATTCGTTAGATTTGAGGGTGCTACCAAATGAACTTCTTTGTTTACCCTCCCGACTTTCACTTTCTGTTTCCTCCATGTGGTTGATTTTTCTTTTCATGTCTTCATCTTGCTTATTTTCGCTGAATCTAAAAACTGGAGAATTTAAAAATATGATCCAAATAATTTGTCAAAAAATGCAGCAAAAGCAATTTAAAAGAAATTGCAAAACAAAAGGGTAGGAGTAGCTATGGACAATACCTCCTCGTTATGCTCCCAATCTGCTGTACCTTAAATTACCTCCTCTAAGCGTTGCCATTTTTATTAATGGTAAAAACAAGGGGTCAATAATATTGGAGAACATAGTTCATACTTATAGTGTCAAATCCTTGGAAAGAAAATTGATAGGGTATTTATTAGAGGTCTGATTCCAATTTGTTTCTTCGTTTTTAACTTTTGAATTATTATAAAAATTTGATGGATTAATCACTGGTTCTATTGGGCATGTGGCCTTAAAGGAAAATAACAGCAGAACAGTCAACCTCCTGACTACTATCAAAATAAAGTAGAACAAGCTACTAAGTTTTTTTTTCGACCTGTTTTTCTTATGAAATCTTAAAAACATCTGAGAAGAGGATTTTTTTATGTTATAGAGTTTTTTCTGTTGGAGACCATTATCCATTTTTCTTTCTTACAAGCCATGTCTTCTAGATCAAAACCTCCACCCCGCTTACAAATAAGATAAAGAAAGAGAACAGAACTGAACAGTAAACTAATACTTTAATCTTTTATTCATTGAGACGTTACATATTTATAGCTACAAAAGACTTGAAAAAGATTGTATAATTATGCTAAATAATGTAACAGTTAGGTGTAGGTAATGGACATAAAACTCAAGATTATTGACAATGAATTGACTACAGACTGGACAGCTCTACAACATATGATGACACTACATAGCAATTACACAATTCTGTTAATGACTTATTCTAACACCCTAGTTAGATTGGGTTGTATATTCCAACATCCCCTCTTAATGCTACAACATCACAACAAAAGACAATAGAAAATATATTATACAGAAGCTGCTTTTTGATAACAGTTCTCGCATTCCAACACCCCCTCTTAATGCTACAACATCACAACATAAGACAATAGAAAATATATTATGTAGAAGCTGCTTTTTGAAAACAGTTCTCGCATTCCAACACCCCCTCTTAATCCTATACCATCACAACATAAGACAATAGAAAACATATTATGCAGAAGCTGCTTTTTGAAAACAGTTATCAGATCAGTAAGACTTCTACAAGCTGCTTCATCTATAGTCACCTAACTGTAATCCATGTTCCCAACATCATTGGACACCATTTGCACATGAAGTGTCTTATCACCCTCGTAAAGACATAGTGCAAAAATTTCAGATTTCAGACCCCCTTTGAATTATTGGACATCAATCCTCACATGTATGTCTCATAACCCTAATGAGGTATGGTTTCTTTGATCCACAAGCACCTCAGACTAGTGACCATCTATCAATAAAACCTCCTTTGTATCCTTTCTCGTCTTCAAAGTGGTGGCCTCTTCAAAATAGAACAAATGCCTCATCTTCATTGAAGTCATCACCACTATCATTTGGTGTTTTTTCTGCAGGCCTCATCATACACAATTTTGTAAGCTGTGATCTCTACAAGTGGCATTTCAAGAGCTAGAAATAGATCTTTGGTGGACATTAAAGCAAGCATTCAAGTATATTTTTCAGTTGCATAAGGTTAGAGTAAAGAACTGTTTACGGCAAATATATATCATTTATGTGAGAAGATTTATGAGGTTAATTTAATCTCATCTTGAGGGCAAATTTATGCAAGTTATGTGAGAGTTATTAGTTAAGATTTAAAGAATTAGCAGAGTGTAGCATTTTTGAAGCTTATCCTCATTCATATTCTATTGTAAAGTGATCAATGGTTGGAGCTTTATTGAGAGGTCAGGGTCTCTTGCTGGATTGGAGTCCAGTGATAAGGGGATTGGTGTTTCATGTGGCTTGGAATGGGCTTGAAAGGAGCAGCATGACACAAAAAGGGATGATGTATGTTCAAGTAATCATATTATTTGAAGGGTGTTCAACACCTCCAAAATTGAAATAGGCTTGAAAGGAGGAGGTGGTCAATCTGCTTGTCTTCGAAGTACCGTTTTTAAGCTTGATGTCTGAAAGCGGTGATATCTTGAAGAAAAAAGGTCAAGCACCTCTAGTCTAGATGACAGAAATTGGTAACTAGGGACCCTCCATGGTCTATTGACAGCAAAGACTTTTTGAGAGGGACATAAACAGTTGTATGACTGATTTCCTTTCATTGTAATGGTCTAAAGAGAAATTGTCTTTACTAATTAGCTGACAATATTGAGTGTGCTCAAAAACTATATTACGTTACTTTTGATGATACCATTTAGATTGGCTATGGTACTAGTAGTATAAGCAATTTTAGTTTCAATTTTTGTTCTCTTTGAAAATTACTGGTAAACTTTACCATTGTTCTTGTTTTCAATGTTGCATGTCATATTTTCTGGAAATCATTAAATTATATTAGAAAAGTTGGCATCTCCAAGTAACACCATCTTGCAAATTAGCTGTACATGTACTGGTAACAGTCTCTGATGTCTCCAAGTACCCCCATCTCCTAGTATTCTTGTTTTGAATCAAACAGATCAGGATAGAGTAACAGAAAATGCTTTTGAAACAAAATATTACGTCTCAAAAGATCATAAATGATATTGAAATGTTCTCGTTGATAACTATTTTAGCAGATATATAAAACGGTAAAGGGAGTGTCAAATATTTTTCGATTAGATAATAAAAACTTGCTAGGATAAAAGAAGAGAGAAACTATCTGAGCCACGATTTTAGCTATTATTACTATTAGTCAAGTAAATTTTCCTTGATTTTGTGTATAAGGGGATGTGGAGTTAAAAACACTGATGGACTTTGGGCTGAGAATTTGAGAGATATTGGGTACAAGTTTTAATGAAAAATCAAAGTATGAGGAACATTACCTTTCAATGGCACAATTTCTGCTGAAATATATCCAGATATTTAGAGGGAAAATATATGAGGCGTGCTTCGAGAGGGAAAAAGATAAGCCTACAAGACTAGGGCAAGACTTCTCTCAAGGCATGTATTAGTTTGCCTAATACCTATTTAACATGCATGGAATGCTACGCTATATGTATAAAGCATTTATGTACTACTATTGTACTCCTTGCAGACATTCTGAACCTCCATGTATACGATGAGCCTCATTGGAATGTAGTTCCCTAACAATTGCAGGGCATGCATTTAAGCAGTGACTTTCACCAATTAACAAAGCATTAAGCTTTCAGAATACATAAGAAATGTAAATATAACCAAAACAATCCTTAATATTGATATAAAATGTTGCCAGAGTTATTTTTTTCAGCACCAAAAGCTGAACCTTATCTTTCTGATCTTACTCGTTCTGCTACAGGTTCCACAATATCTTTATACTATCAATTATATACTTTTTCTTCCCACTTGATTACGCTATTTTCACTACCCTACCCGCTTATCATTAAACTTTGATTGCCGATGTCAAATTGAAGCTCCAAATCATCACACTTTGTTAGCATCTTAAAATGAAATTTGTCACAACCTAGCCTTGATAATTTAAACCACCTTGGTATTATTGTTGACAATTGAAATGTTAAATCTCACAAATTCATATTTTAAGTATCAATTCATTCAGCAATAAACATAAAAGTGGAAGTTCATTGAAGCATCAAATCAGAAATAGTTTAGCAAATACATCAAGTTATCAGTTTTGAATTCAAGGTAGTGTCTTGCAAGTAGGACGGATGAAATCCCTTCAAGTCCATGAGAATTTGAAGGACGAAAACTTTTCCTGCTCTTACCAAATTTGGATGTAAACCTAAATTTTGCTCAAGGATGACGAAAACCCTCCAAGGTGGCTAAGAGTTGGAAGGACAAAAACCAAAGAAACGAGAATCGGAATCGTCTCGGAATCGGCAAGGCCGAATCAAATCGCGAATCGCCCATGAATCGGAATTGAATCGCCCATGAATTGGCAAATTTAAAAAACCCTTAAAATTTAGAGATTTTAACAATTTAAAACTTATTTCATGCACCCTTTATTGAATATAACTTAAACACACTATAACATCATCAAATAGAAGCTAACATACATAAACAAAGAACATAAATGATAAATCCATCACATGCGTAACATATTTATGCAGCCTAGAAGCATGAGTTAAGATTGGAATGTCACATAGTATCATAAAAACATTTAAACAACAAAAACACTTGTAATCATAGCATCATGAATCATGATCATACCATCATATACCTC
>MU227609.1:49873-105683 GCA_018584345.1 Thuja plicata | reverse complement strand
AAGCCCAAACGAGCTCAGATGCCGTCGTGTAATAGCTCGCCGGAAAGCTCTCAACGAGACGCTCCAAGACCACCTACTGAAAAGTCGTGAATCCTGAACCCCTGTTGACTTACTATAAATAGTAAGTGCTCCGGAAACCTACATAAACTGCACTGGATGGCCTGGAACTAGAAACACCTAGGCCGCTCATCCCTTGGAACACAACCACGCCCCGGTTAGCCCACCGAGCCAAAGTGAAAAGGGCTAACAAACTGGCACAATATAATGTACCCTAAAAAGGGGACATTACATTTAACTAAATTATTGGGAATCTAGAGAAGTAGAAAGCACCCAACTGGGGCCCATCTATGACAATGAGGCTTTCTAGATTGCATTCTAAAAAGGACAATGGAGGACTAAATGATAAATGTATTCATTTGGTGACTTATTTTGAACACATTATGAAGCATCATGAAAACTTTGTTAACTAACTTATCATAACTCAAAACCTTCTCGAGGCTTGCAAGTCATGGAAAGGTCTAACACTTTGGCGGAGCATCTTTGTTCAAGACCAACATAATGCACTGGTCACATAAAGGTAATTAGTGCTAATTATGTAGAAGATTATAACCAGCTTGAACCTTGTAGCTGCCAAAAAAATTTATGTCTCTTCTCTAATGGCTATACCAGCCCCAACTAAACCTAGGTTATCTTGCAAAGCTCCATCATAATTAAGCTTAAAGAAATCTTTAAGAGATTTACTCCAAGAAGTTCCTGATCAAACAAGTTATTTATGTCTTACTCCATTAATGGAGGTGGGTAGGCAGGGGAATGTCCTAGGATTTAAAGATAATGAGATCTTGAGAAGAAAAAGTAGACATCAACATCAAAGCAAGCACCACGAAAGCCTAGATATGAGCAACTGTGTTCCCAACATTGTTTACCATTGGCCTTAGATTCCCTAAAGACTTGACTATTTTGTTCCAACCAAATACCCCAATGGGTGTAGTCTCGTGTAGTCTTCCATAGGGAACCTAGACATATTTAACCCTCCATTCAACTACATAACTGGGATCTTAGAGAAGTGGAAAACACCCAATTGAGGCCTATCTACGACAGCAAAGCTTATAGATAGCATCCAAAAGGGATAGTGGAGGTGTTAATAATAAAAATAGTCCTCTGGTAGCTTATATAAGACATTTTGTGAAGCATTATGAAAGCCTTGTTAACCATGTTTGCTAATTCAAAACCTTTTTGAGGCTCACAACTCATGTAGACACATTGCACTTTGGTAGAGTATCTTTGCTCAAGACTAATGTAATGGGCAGTCACCCAAAGACATGTAGTGGTAAATATGCAGAAGATTATAACCATCTTAAACCTTGTAGTTGCATAAAGAAGATTTTGAAGCTTGGGAATCTTGATATCCCTCAAGTGCGAGCTTAACAAATCTGTTTGGTCTTGTAGGAAGGAAAGAACAACAAAAGCCTACACTTACAAAGTTGTCCCTTTGACAAAAAAAAATCTCAGTAGTCATTTTTTGAAACCCCACTATTCCTCTAGATAAGGTCCAGGGGTACTACATAAGGGGGGCATCCCATCCAAGAACCAATATAAAAAAATATTAGAACCATTACTAATATACCAAGATGATATAGTCCTAATAACATCACTTAGGGCAATTACAAAGTTCCAAATTGAAGAACTGGTTGGGAGAGATTGTTTTGAGAAGAATTCTAGGGTGTTCCGCACCACAAAATATTTGTGCCTCAAAAGGGAGCTCCACCAAGCACTCAAATTATCTTGGAAACACAAAGCTAACTTGTTGCCTAAAGCTAGATTGTGCAATTCAAGATTTTGAACTCATGTACCCCTTCGATGCTTTAACCTACAATCATATCCCAAATTAGCAACAAAGACTTCCTCCCCTCCCTAGTGCCTTGCAACAAAAACACTCTAAAAATGGCACCAATCTTTTCCAAGGTAGCTCTTGGGATTGACATGACAAAAATTGGGAAAATAGACTCTAGTTGCAATATGGGCTTAATATTAAATGATCTTCCAATTGGACTAAGCCACTTGCCCAACCAAGAAGGAATCCCCTCTTGAATCTTAGAATCATATTTTCAGTGTTACCCGGGGACGCGTCCCTGGCCTAAAACCCCCCGTTTCTGAAACGGGGACGTTTCCGGGATGGGGGGATGGTTGGGGGATGTCCCCACCCCGTTACTATGCATAATAGACTATAGTTAATATATATTGAGTATTGAATTGGTTACTATTTACTAAATGGCATTGAAATGTTGTATGTTAAGGTTCTATGATGTTTAAATGGCATGCTTTGTCCATATTACATATGAATGTAATGTGTATTTGCAAATCTCCTTATATATTTGAAAATTTCCTTATATTTATATAGACGTCCCCTTTGCCGTTGCTTGCCGTCCCCAAAATTGGCAAAAAAATTTGCCGTCCCAGAAACCCATCTCCCCGTCCCCTGCCGTCCCCGTTTCAGAAACTCGGGGTAACACTGCATTTTTTCCTAGAGCTTAGCCTTGTAGAGGCTAGTAAACAAAAAAATACCAAAGCACTTATTGGGAAGACATACAAAGCATAACTTCAATGATTCACAATCCTTGATTAAAGATGAGGTCCAACATTGAAAAAAAATCTCATTTCTCTTCATTGGTTAACTAACCTGAAGCAGAGCTATAACAATCTGGAACATCATTTAAAACATGCACTTCAACAATTGTGGCCTTCACGAACAATAATGTGTCATCCATAAATTGCAAATGAGTGTGATGTCCCTTTCCTAATTTGTTCTAAATCACAATTGCAACAAATTAGGGTTAGGTTTACATCTTACCCAATAAATCTTTCCTCAATAATATCATCCTAGATTTGGATCTTGCAATCACAACATGAAAGAAACATATGCAATACACACACATCATTAGGGTCAATCAAACCGCATTATATACTTACGTTACAAACATATTGGGGAAAGAGACATGATGGGTTTGCTTGAAGCCATTTCTACACCAAGCCTAAGAGTGAATGTCTACCATAACCCTCTTGCTTGGTGGCTTGTACCTGCTTTCCTTGATCATGTCCCCTCTCCCTACAGATAGTTACCATCTCGTGGAGTTGGGCTGATGTTTTAAGGGGTTACTTCACTCAATATATGCCCTCTTTGCCCTAGGTCACAATGGTCCTATTAGGACGTCCTTCTTACGAGCCCCTTGCCACCCTTAATTGAAACCTCAGGCCCTCTGCCTCAAAAGGTGGATTTTAGACAGTATGTATATCTATTCTCTATTGCCATCTTGCGGAGTCGGGCAGAGGTTGTAAGGGGTTCTACCACAACCCTCTTGCTTGGTGGCTTGTACCTGCTTTCCCCGATCATGTCCCCTCTCCCTACAAACAATTACTATCTTGTGGAATTAGGCAGATGTTGTAAGGGGCTACTTGACTCAATAAATGCCCTTTGCCCTAGGTTGCAATGGTCCTTTTAGGACAGCCTCCGTACGAGCCCCTCACCATTCTTCTCTTACACCTCAGGCCCTCTCCCTTGCAAGGTGGATTTTAGACAATATGTATATCTATTCTCTATTGCCATCTTGTGGATTTGGGCGTATGTTGTAAGGGGTTACTTGATTCTATAATTGTACTCTCTGTCCTAGACCGCAACGGGTCTACTAGGACGACTTTCTTACGAGCCCCTCGCCACCCTTCTCTACACGTCAGGCCCTCTCTCTCGCAGGGTGGGTTTCAGAAGGTAATATGATGTGAGTGTTATTTATACCAAGACATTGAATGTATGGTTGGATTGCAATTCCTCAACTGCTATCGGTTGATGGACTATATGCTCTTGTCCAATTTGATATCATCCGTGGGTACTTGATGCTATGCTGGTGCGATGGACTGTTGTATGTATCTGCTTTGCTTTTATTTAGATCGCTGCTTACAATGTCTTTCAATGTTGTAGATACCTTAGACTCTGTTCATTTATTTACTGCTGTAGATGCCTGTCTATGTTTCTTGGTGCCTTCTCCCATCGTGGCCTTCTATTATATCTTTATGTCTCTATCAAGTGAGACACCCTTTGGAAGTGGCTGACCTTTGACAATGGTCATAACCTTTCTTAAAGATGCCTCTTCAACACTGATCTGCCTTGTTTATTTCTTAATTGATGCTTTTTAAGCGATTTTGAATATTAAATTGCTACTTAACACTTTTGTCTTCTTCCTTTAATCGCACCTCAAATTATATTTACTGCTCCATATTATATTCATATTCAATGCTGCATCTGAATTGCTTATAATTCCTTGAATGCTGCTCTTCTATTAGACATAATCGCTGCACATGTCTCCTTGCTTGACGCTTGCTCTATTTGCTGATCATTATTGCTTCTCCTCTTTTCTTCCATGCCTTTCTTTAATTCAGCCTTCTACCTTTGTATCTCTATGTTGCTTTGAAGAGGAACTATGGAAGGTTGCTGTCTTTAGAAGATGGTCACACCGTTTCACAATCATGCCTCTTCCTAAACAGAACCAACAACTGTCTTATTTGTTGTCTAATCCCTGGCTTGATATTTTCATTTATTATTAATGAACTGTCTTCTTTTATAAGCGCTGCCTTTATACTAAATCGCTGCTCATGAAAACCATGATTGCTGTCCTCTGCTATTTTGTAGGATATTCGCTGCTTATCTCTGCCTTATAACTATTCTCAGATCTGCTCAAATTCTGCTTATTGATCTGATTATAAATCTTGCTAGTGTCTTGTTCTGAGATCTGCTCTTAGATCTGCCCTAATGATATATGACATTTGTCCTCTAAATTTGGTATGAGCTTTCTTATAAATCTGCTCAAGATTTCTGTAGATCTTCCTCTTAAATCCGCTCCTCAAATGAAACCTTCTCCCCGTTATATCTTCTAATGTGGGGGAGGGTCACACCTCTTCATCATGGCTGCCCTTTGCAATGGTCACAACCTTTGACAAGTACCACCCTCTAGAAGAGTCACAACCCTTCATCATTCATACTCTTTGAAAGAGTCAACCCTTCATAATTGTCACTCTTTGAATGAGTCACAACCCTTCACAATTACCACCCTTGGGAAGAGTCACAACCTTCCATAATTACCACCCTTTGGAATAGTCACGACCCTTCATAACCTTTACCTTTTGAGGGAGTCATTTCCTTAGTTTCCTCTCTGTACTGGGCTGCCTATAGTCCTCTAAATTTCTGAGTATTTCCAGTGCTTGGGAATTTGGTTGAAGAGTTCACTGATTATCGAGTGTTGGATTGTTGCCGTTGGTTTTGTGGAGCCAATGCAATACATACATATATATATATATATATATATATATATATATATATATATATATATATAGAAAACACTCTTAACTAATAAAAGCAATGCTGAAGAGTAACGACAATAGTTCCAGAGCACAGATTTAATTAATCTACTAAATATGACATTACAGCAGTAAACGCGCATATGTTTAGCATCCAGTTTCTTCACGGCAAATAAACAATGTGTTCATAGAAGCTACATACTGCTCTTTTAAAAATAACGTAACATTTTGCATACCCGTTAGTATTTCCAGATTGCACCACATCAGTAGTCGGACCTCTGTACGCCCGTTAGGAAGAAACCTCAGTCTCGTCGGCTCCTGCTATGCTCCAAATGCCTTATGGCACCCACAGGTTGCAACCTCCTCTTAGATGCACGTTCACGGGTGGGACGGTTCATATATACGTCCGCTTTAGTCGGCTCCCTCCTGTAGCCTCCCACGGTATTCCCTATAGTGTGGGTCTGTACCTTTTTAACCACGGCACCAGCCAATGAAGTGTAACACCTCCCTGTTCCCTGTTGCGCAAACGACTTGCCCGCACCTTTATTTATAGCTTCCCACTCCGCAGAATATGATTTGTGTCACTGGTCTCAAGCAAACTGCATGTTACTTCTTGGCTTAATCATTCGATGACCCCCTGGCTGTGTGTCTCAACAGTGAGGCGAGAGTTTCTCCTGAGGGATGTCGTCCCCAAGAATCAATACCAAAACTACCGCAAGTTCTCAGCTCGTAGTTGGTTTCTTTCACAAACTCCAGAAAACGTTAATATTAAATCTCCATGCCCCGAAACGGTTTCCCCAACAATGTTTTAAAGTCTTCCACCCAAGTCGACGTCAAAAGCCACGACAATGTGGGATTAACAATAGAATAGTCTTTTCTCCCCAAAGCCGACCATGTCTATTAATTTAAAGAGGGGAATGATATATTAATAAAGTGATCTTTTGAAGACATTAAACTATTTAAGTTTAGAGAATCACTTTGTAACATAATTCCAACTTAAAGAATGCATAGCAAACGATCTCGGAATTCTGCAAGAGATAGCTCGTCAGAAAGAGCTTGACGACCCCTTCCACATCCACTCTCCCACAACTCCATTTGGCCCACCACTGGGTATGCCTAGGCCAAATAGTCTCAGGATCCCTCTGATGTCCAAGTTAGCCCTCAGGACCATGGTAGATGGGCTAACGACTAGTCATCTCATGTCGAGCTCAAAAAGGGGGACATTACACTCGCATTCCTTTTTTTCTCTACCATTAATTCTTTCTTGGTTCCTATGCTCCATTATTTCTTCCTCCTTCCCTATCTCCTTTCGAATGAACTCTCCTCCCTTTTATATCTTATGTTGAGGGAGTCACAGCTCGTCATTACACATCTCTTGACCTTTTATTAAACTTAATTAACTTGTAATTATATTCTATAATATTATTTATTTTTATATTTTATTTTTTATTATTATTTATTATTAAATCCTATTTCTGAAAGGGGACATTACAATGAGTAACAAGTAGAAGCCGAGGAGTTAAACCAAGACTTGACAGGACATCCTCTGAACATTGAGCATGAAAGAGGTGTCTTAATGCTTATGCCATAATAACAATTGAATAAGGAGAGAAAGGATATCCCTGATTACTGCCTCTCAAATGGTTAAAAAAGCTAGATGGATATCAAGAACCAAATATCTACAACCAAGTTGTGGGCCTACGGAAACCTTTTATCAGAAAACTAAAGGACCTAAGCATTGAAGATAAAAAGGACCAACTTACCCTATCATTATCAGATTATCTTGAGCAATGTCCAACTTGATTACCATACATTTAGATTTGTTCAAACTGATGGAGTGAAATTTTTGATGTGAAATAATAGGTTTAATTTTCTCAGCAATAGTTTTTGAAATAATTTTTTTAATTGTGTTACACAAAGCAATTGGCCACAAATCTTTGAAGGAAGAAGGTTTGTGATTGTTCAGAGTAAGATCAACAAAGATGCTCACAAAATCTTTCAAAACCTTAGTAGATTTGTGCAAGGCATTAACAACAGCTGTAACATCCTTGGTCAACAAATCCTAAATGCCCTGAAGGCTGAAAGATACATCCTTTAAATCATTTGGGTCAAGAGGTCTGTTCCCTTTACGAGAAAAGGTCACCCAATATGTTTTGGAGTAGAGGATCAGAAGGTCCAATATTCCCATCAATCAACTTGAAAGTGCCAATATTTAATTTGATAATTAATATATGAGCTTGGATGGAAAATCCATGGAACAAGTAGGGTGCTCCCCTCTGAATCTATATTCTAATGTCAACGGTTGATAATTCTGAAGTAGATTCTAGAATGAAAACTGGTAATGTAATTTTCTTTCTATAGTCTGAATCTTGAGCATGTAGCCGGAGCTTTTCAATGAGGTTTGGTGGGAAGAAAAAGGGAGCCTGCATGGAAATGGAGCAGCACAACACAAAAAGGGATGATGTATGTTTGAGTAATCATATTATTTTAAGGGTGTTCAACACCTCCAAAAATGGAATAGGCTTGAAAGGAGGAGGTGGTCAATCTGCTTGTCTTGGGAGTACCGTTTTAAGCTTGATGTCTGAAAGTGGTGATTTCTTGAAGAAAAAAGGTCAAGCGCCTCTAGTCTAGATGACAGAAATTGGTAACTAGGGACCCTCCCTGGTCTATATACAAGCAATGATGTCTCCAGATTCATGGTAGTCAAAGCACTCAAGTGCTCCACTATTTTCTTTTCCTAGAGAAAGCAAAGACAGCATATTCTATTGACGCATGGAATATGGTGGTTTGTTCTGACTCAAAACTGGCAACAGCATACTGTCAGTCAAATGAAAATTCTAAGATTGTGTGACTTACAACGCTGAAGATGGTCAGGAGGGGTGATGTTAACATAAATAATTTAAATACTCTTAAGAGAAATCCAGTTTGGGAATGTCAGGCTGTGAAAGAGAGATCCAACTGACATAAATAAGTTTCCAATATATATAGCATATATTATGTGATGAGCCCGGCTGGCTCAATATCTAATCACTCCGGCAACTGACCAGTTTTTTATGTTTTTTTGCAGTGTTTTGTAATTTTATGCTTTTTTATAAGTTTTTTTGAATATATATATATATATATATATATGGGAATTTGCAAATAATAGACAATGCATGAAATGAAATCTAACATAATTGCAAATTCACGAATGGAGACAGCTTTATTTCATTAATAGGTAATAAAATGCCTAGTATGTACACTTATCGATAACTAAATGAAATTCCAGCTTAATGGTGAAACCTGGAATTAAATCGCTCCTTTATGAGAGTGGCTGTAAACTGTTTCCTAACTGCATTTGATGATCTGCTAGGGCTGGCGTCTATTATAGGATGAAATAAGGCGATTTCACCTAAATGCTTGACGCCAAAGCTGCTGCTGCTCATGTGGGCCTATATACTTGTGTGGCTGCCTTGAAAATGCACAAAATCAGACTCAATATCTGTGTTCTCCTGCTGCTGGCTGTCTTTAACAAATACACTGCAATTATTTTTCAATCTCAACCAAACAACTCCTTTAAACTATGAACTTTAGGCATAATTATGGCTCCTGTGTGTAGCAATTACTGAATGCACAATTTCAATAGATCTTTCACCATTTCAGAGTGCTCAAACACTGAAGAATTGTCGCCCTCCAATGTTGTTGATGTGCAGAAACCCTTGTCTCAAACACAGATCCCAAGAACATCCTTCAACAAAGTCAAAAGCTCATATCATAATGAAATCGATTTCTCCTCATGTCTTTTTATATTTCCTCAATAAGGTTTGACCATAAAGCTTCTCAAACAAGTCACTTTAATGACTTATTAAATTGCAATGAATTGAATTTATTATATCAATTTATAACCTCCTTGGTTTAGGCGCCCAATTAATTTAATCAATTAATGCACTTAAATAAAGACTTAACCCCATTTACTTTATAACTTTATAATAAACTTTTATAACATATTATTAATGAAGTTTAACTATAGAATCTCCTCCAAGAAGTCAACAGGTATCCAGACATCCATTGCAATTGCCCAAACATTCAAGTGCCCTGCCAAAGATAGCAGTTCTGCAAATCTGACTTATTATAACACAAATATAAGATAACAAAAACCCTTGTCTCAAACACAAATCCCAAGTACATCCTTCAACAAAGTCAAAAGCCCATATCATAATGAAATCGATTTCTCCTCATAGCTTTTTATATTTCCTCAATAAGGTTCGACCATGAAGCTTCTCAAACAAGTCACTTTAATGACTTATTAAATTGGAATGAATTGACTTTATTATATCAATTTATAATCTTCTTGGTTTAGGCGCCCAGTTAATTTAATTAATTAATGCACTTAAATGAAGACTTGGCCCCATTTACTTTATAACTTCATAATAAAATTTTATAACATATTATTAATAAAGTTTAACTATGTTAATAATTAAATAATATGAGGCCAAGTTATAGATTCTCCTCCAAGAAGTCAACTAGGTATCCAGACATCTATTGCAATTGCCCAAATATTCAGGTGCCCTGCCAAAGATAACAGTTCTGCGAATCTGACTTACTATAAATAGTAAGTGCCTGAATATCCGCTCAAGCCATAGATGCCAAATCTCAACACTGCAACATAACATGTTCAGGTGCCCCTGCTATAAATAGAAATCCCGACTTCCCTGAAATAGACAATTACTATAAATAGTAAGTGTGCCAAGCTGAACCAAACGAAGAGCAATCCTGAACGCTTCTGTCCTCCGGAATGGGAAATAGCCACTTGTTCTACCAACAACCTTAGCCTACAAGGGCCAATAATAGGCTAATCCAATCATAAACCATATCATCATGCCAAAAAGGGGACATTAAATATTACTGCTGATGGCTCTGTTGAGTTTCCCCCATATTGAAAGAAGATGAGGGGTTCGTTAAAGAGCATTTGTGAGGAAGATGGTTTATAATATATATAGGAGGAGGAAACTGATCTTAGATTACCAACATCACCATTGTCTAGGAATTCCAAGTAGGCAAACTTTAGGAGGAAGTATACCTATTTTTCTTTCTTTGAAACATGTCTTGAGCAAGAAATTTCCTCAGCGCTGCTAATAATGATTAAATGTGTCTTGGATGTCACCTGCAAGAATCAATTGCAAAAATTGATATAATTGGAATTGAAAAAGTACAGACTCTAAAGGAGGCATGATCATTTGAGAGTTTGTTGGCAAGGTGCGTGTTGCCCTTACAACTGTCTATTTGCAGGTGTTCCAATTTTTTTACAGTTCTACATACATACATACATGTGTGTGTGTGTGTGTTTGTGTCCGTGTCTATATATATAAAGGAGCTCTTTTATTCATTGATGCTAATTTTCATTAGTTGCATTTTACCTTCTTAGTAACCTATGTATGCAATTGACTTGAAATAGTTTATGTCACACAAAATGCTTTTCTTGCAATAGTTTATCACTGCAATGTGAATTTATATATAATGGCACTTGTCCCATCATACTAGTCTTGCCTGGATTGCATACGATTCTTAATATTGTTTCAGTGTTAAACCTTTGCATAATGAGATTCATCATTAATTCTTAACCTCAAAAGGCACTGCTTCGTAATGGACTAATAGTCCACATACTCTGTTAAATTAAAACGGTCCCATTCTATTTATTCACCTACCTAATTGATTGTATATCTAGTATCTACCCTTGTTTTACAGTAGGATTTTTTTTTAATTCTGTACTGATTAGTTCCGGATGATCAAACTGCATATTTATTTATTGCTCCTTTTTCCTGCATCATTTAGAATGGTAGAATCTCTGAAGCAAAATTCATCTGAGGCCTATGATATGGACATGCAAGTTCAGCAGATGCAGGACTCTGTGAGGTTTACCTTTTTAAACTGTTTTCTAGAATTCACAGGTATATTTGGGATTCTAGCTAAATTAATCCTTTTTTTTTGCAGCATTTGTGGTACACAATATTTGCTGGTTAGAAAAGCATCTTGATTTGTCATGTTCAATAATCAATCATCTTTAGATGTAGAATAATTGTCCTCTGAAATTGCTTTATGGATATCAGGATCACTGGAGAAAATAGCTGCTGAACTCCCACAAATTAGAACCAGGAACGATTCTACAGCCTCCCAAAATGGGTATTCTCAGGTGCTAACTGATAAATTTGCTGGCCTTCAGCCAGGCATAGAAATAAGCAACCCACATCAAAAGTTGCTGATGGTTCTGAGCAATATAGGCTTCTGCAAAACTGAGCTCTTGCCAGAATTGTCAAATAAATACAAGATGATTTGGACAGATTCAAGGTTTTACATTTACTGCCACATATATTTTCGCTTTTCTGTTCAGTGTTTGCAGTTACATAATTATTGAAAAAAATACATTTTTGTTTTCTACAGTTAATTTTAGTGATTGTGCAAGGAAAAGTTGTTTAAGATTTGCAGTCGTTGCAAAAGAAGGAAATTATACTAGTGTCCATGAATGACCAAAGTAGGTCAATATGTACACAATAAATTGTTTTATGGATGATGGATTTCTGGCAATATGTCTCAATAATGCTAAAGCAACTGAGCTTACAACTGCTCAATTGGATCTGCAAGCTGTTCCAAACAGCTTAGTGGATAAGAATGTTCAAGAATGTGATAGGTTGGAGCAGTAATGGTTTAAGTTTAACTAAGAAGTAAGGTCAACTTTTGTAGGGTTACTTCAAAAAGCAATACAAGCTAGCTAAGTTGCCTGTTCGGGTACGGGTACGAGAGCCCGGTATGGGGTACATGCAATTTTTTTTTGGGGTTTGGGTACGCGCGCGTGTGTATATATATACAAAAAATTAAAGAAATATACAGAATTGTAAAACTAAATCATTTGATAGTATGATACTTCATCATTGATCAATGCCAAAATATAAATATTAAATGGCAATTGATAGTTCAAAAAATATTCAAATAAGCCATATCATATATGTCTAGGTTAACGATTCAAATGAAAATCATTACAATTGCAAAATTGACAATAAAAAATGGTAATTGTCTTGTATCTTCAATGTAGTTCGTGACTCATTAATCATCAAAAGGATTATAAAAAAAGTCATCATCTATTGCATTTTCAGCCGCTTCAAGTTCAAGATCATTTGAACCCAAAGCGGTGCCACTCACACTCAGCTGCTACATCCCAAAGCTTCTCTGCCCCATCCTTGTATTGGGGATCCTTACGTGATAGAAAATACAAATTGGAATGAATATAAACCAAGTCTTTAACTCTTTTTGCAGCCAAACGATTACACTTCACTGAGTGGATAAAGGAGTATGTACTCCAACTCCGTTCAGTGGTAGAAGAACTTGCAACCTAGAGAGAAAACCAATAAATTAAATAATTGATAAGTAGGAGATATTTTCCATAGTTAAGAGCGCTTGAGCTGGAGTAGCACTGGGATGGGTGACCTCCCGGGAAGTCTGAGTGCTTCACCTCTCTGAGCATCACTTAGATGCAATGAGTGCTAAGTGTTCCATTCATTCTCATGAGAGATGGGTTCTTGTGAACCACTACTCATTAAATATGGGTCAATTAGTTTGACTCAAAAAACTACACAGTTAAATCTTGATAGAAATATTTCAAATTAAATAATGTTAAGGACAATTACTCGATAGATCCAAAAAATTTAAAAACTCGGGACTCTCCAAAAACTCGGGGAAAAACTCGACAAATTTATCGAACAATTTGAGAATACATAAAGTTTTAAAAATATTTTTCAAAAAGATGCATATTGTTGAATTTATAGAATTGATGACCAATTTTCATTATATATAAATCAAAATTAGATATCATTTACATTTATATTAGTGATGATAAGTATAATCATTGATATATTAATATAAGTTGTAAAATTAATTTCATTGGTTCAAACTTATAAAATTTCTATTCTATATTTATCAAAAAAGTATAATATTAAATAATAAATGTAAAGATATTCAAATTATTTTATGTTTTAAAACTAATAAACAAAAAATAAATGAAATTACACAATTAAATAGAATTAATTAAAAAAACATTTAAAAAAAAAAAAAAGACTATATTTAATTTATATCTAAATAATAAGGCATCTCATTTGTTTGGTAACAGTAAGACTAAAACAACCTTTTTCATTTCTTGTGTAGGTAAATGTCACAAATTTGTTTCAACTAAAACCTTGTTATAGTTTCACTTTTATCGTATGAAACAAATTTAAACAAAACCTGTCTTTTTTAGTCTTCCCTTAATTGCAATCGCATGCTCTAAATCACTGTCATGTGCCCTAGGTTGTAGTTGCATGCCAAAGAAAATCGTTCTAGCGATTGCAACAAGTTTGATACTGAAAAATTGGCATTTAACTTTATGTTATTTTTACCGCCGATTACAACCTCAAAATATGGCGTAATTTTGCAATTTTCCCCCAAAAAGTCACCACGTTTTTTTGCGAAAATCAATGTCGAGTTATTCAGCAATAAAATTGTCTATAGTTTCGATGTGCGATATATCATGATTTTCATATTTTTCAGCGATATTTCAACTATACTAAATTCTACAATACAGGTAAAAAAACAAAAAAAACTTGTGAGAGGATCTTGATTGCAAGAGCTTGGAGGTACATATAATCTTGACCATGGAGGTACCACCATGTAGTAGCATCCATTTTGGATTGGTCATTAACAACACAAGGAGTATGATTTCTTCCTGAGACAAACAAGCCAAATTCTCTGATAACAATTTTCTCCACTTCTGAATCTTGGAAGAGTCAACTAAATGCCCGTTTGTACCAGTAGCAACTTCAAAATTTGTATATGGTGGTTACTCCCTGGTATGGAAAGTACATTGTTTCTATAGTACCTTGGAGATAGGGCAAATGCAAGGAGGTGAAATGGTATGACCATCTTGTTCCAATGATGATGATGATTGATTCCACCCTTTTGAAAAAGGTTTCTTCGGGGTCATTCTCCTTTTTTTATATTCCATTTTTAGTTTCTCTATCACCGTGTCCATGCAATCATAGACATCCCCCAAACACGGTGCATTTGTATCAGCAAACTAGAGCATAGTCATCATAGGCTCAGTGAAGTCCAATACATATTCCACATGAGCCCACCAATTGTCATCCAAGATCACTGACTTGACCTTTTGGGCCCTCTCTGAATTTGACTGCTTCCATACACCCCATTGGTTGCTAATAACCATTTGACCCAATGCCTCTTGCACCTTCAAAAGTCGTCTCATAACAGTTGTATTAGATGCAAATCAGATCTTAACAACATAGGATCATGTTAATAGTAAGCTAATGACATATTAAAAATATGTAAATAACACATCAATTTTTTTTACAAATTTATATACATACTGTTACTGAACATGAAATAAATAAATAAAATTTACCTTCAACAATTCCAATCTCGAGAAAGTTCTGAAAATTGCTTGGGACATTTGGTGGTTCGTCACAAACATCTGGATCTCCTTGCCCTGTATACTTTTTTCAGTCTCTATTTCAGTGCCAATTGCTTGCATCACCAAGTATATGTACCCATATGCGCCCTGTGGATGCAAGCATATCTTAGCAAAATATCTGGTAGACCGATTTATATTTGGTGAGACCAACTAGTATTTGTACCCATTTGTGGTTTTCATTCGAACAACTTGAGTATTCCAAAAGTATAAAAATCCTCTCTACAATCTAATGATAAAATCTTGTCTTCAGTCAAATGGAGAAGCACCTTCTTCAACCAAGTGCTAAATCTGCAGCCTTACAACAAATGGATTTTTGGTCTATGATAACATATATTGAAACTATGTTCCATGGAGTTTCTTGACAAGGTGATTGGGGGGAACGAAGACCTAAGTTTGGGGATGGCATAGGGATAGTGAGATGGTTCAAAAATATATAGTACATGAAAAATTAGTTTTAAAAAGATGTATACGGAATAAGTATGAGTTACAAATGAAACCTTGGCATACTAAGTAAAGTTAAAACTACCAAACATTGAAAACATTGCCATGGTTGAATTGAACATTAGCAATGGGGGATGGATGTTGGGGGTTGAACCCCCAACATGGTTGAGAGGCTTAGAAGTTTGATGCCTATTATTATTTTAACAACACCATGTCCTTACTAATTTTGAAATAAGGCTTAGACTTAGATGCCTATTTATAAGTCTTTTGTGAGCGCTTAAGGTTTGGGAGGAGCCCATAGACCTTTAGGGTTAGGTTTTGTGGCACTCAAATTGAAAACACTTATTTGATTTTTAAAAATATTGAAAATTCCATTTTCTTGCCATGGAGGACACTTAGAAATCTATGGATGACTGAGGAACTCCTTGGAGTCCCTTAGATGTCTTGAAGTCCCTAAAACATCCCCAAACTCGGGGATGTTTTGAAAGCATCCCCTCCTTGAGGGTGACCTGTTGAAAACATCTTCAGGTGTTGAATAGCGGTGGCGGGATGGTGGAGGGACATCCCCTCCAAGTTCATGCTTCTTGGGGACGACTCTTTCCTGGAAATGTGGGATTTTTATTTTTTTAGAGGGTGAGGTGTGTGTTAGGAGGGCAGGGGGAATGTGTCGTTGTGGTACACTTAGTTTAAACCACATTAATTATTATTATAACATCTAATAGAAGGATCTAGCTAACGCTTCAACATCTTAGAGGAATGCGTGAACTATGTGATTGCTGAAAGAAATGCATGAATGTATATCAATCTGCATCAACTAATATTTGGGACAAATTCTCTATAGCATGAGTTGTGGTACGTGTTTATCTATGTTAGCTTGATTTTTTTTTCTTATAGCTTTGTTTCAAATCATACTTGTGATATCATGTTTCTTAGGAACAACAAAAGCTTGCATTCTATTAGTTTTCAGCTTCTTTTGAAATTTAATTTTTTTGATTGAAATTCTATTATTTTGCTCATATTTGTGATCTTTGGATGTGGTTTACTAGTTTTTGCATTTTCTTCTGGTGTGGTATGCTATTTATAGTATTGATTTCTTGGTGGGATTTGGTGTGTTATAAACATACCTAATCGTACTCATGATTGGCTTAGTGAACTCAAACCATATTTCAAATGAGTTTAACACTCATCTAGTATCAATGCTTTGACCTTTTGGGCTCTTTGCTTTTGATTGCCTTCATGCGCTCTTAAGAGTGTTGATGACCATGGTGCACAAGTATCTTGCACCTTCACAAGTCATCTCAAGACAATTATGTTTGATGCAAATGAAGTCTCAAGAACCTAACATGGTGTAAAAAATAAAACAAATTAAATAATTAGAAAGTAGATGACATGAAAATAAAATTAAAATTACATTCAACAACTCCAACTTGGAGGACCTAAACATGGCTTGTGACGTATGATAATTTGTCACCAACATTTGAACCAATTGATTTATGTGCTAATCTTTTGCCTCACGAAGTTGAGGGATGGGACAACATAAGATGTCCAAACATGTTCATAGGTACTCTCCACCATTAAACTAATTGTCCTACAATTATTAACATTGTCCATTTTGACTTGGACAATCGTTTTTGGGGCCAACCATTTGATTGGATTACACGAGGATCTCGGTAATGAAGAAGTTTTCATCCTTCACTTGTCCTATACAATTAACTAGCTTCATAAGCATTGCCCCTTTAAAGCACACTACAATGATACTAATTAGTGGTCTACATTTGCAATTCTTCCATGCATCCTTGATTGCTCTCAATGATTCTCTAAGAAAACTGTCTTTGGTCAATAATGTCTTGCAAACCTTTTCCTACCAAAGACTTGTGTAATTAGTAGGCACATTAGTAATTGTTGTAACTATATTTTTCGAAATATGGCGATCAAAGAAAGTTGAAAGGAAACCCATTGCCATAAATGCAACAAGCAATGTTTTGATTTATGGCCTCCATTGACTCATTCTAGAAGGCTTTTCCCAATGAGCCTCTTTTATAGAAAACAAAGGTGGTATCATCTTCTTGGGAAGATTTTGGTGGCATGAAAGGATGTGGGCTAACCAATACTGTAAAGCCATAAAAAGGTTTGTGCAATCCTTTCTTGGATAAAGGATGTGATCTCTTCTTTGCTTTGTTAATGACAATGTTAGCATCTAATTGTATATTTATTTTTGGATTCAATTGTGTAATATTTTTTGCATCTAATCTTTCTGAATGTTAGCATCTTCTTGTTCTTTAATACATGTATGTGATATTGTATTCCTTTGCGAACCTTTATTAATTTGGCCTTGGACAAACTCTTATCCCTGAGATGGTCATGGTGCATGGTCAATTATATGAGCTCTTAGACTCATTATCACATTGGCTACACCACAAATGAAAAACTCCACCTCCAAGAAGTTCTATCATTCACGAAGTTTGGCAGAAAGATGACTATCAATTTTGAATGACGCTTTTGGCATTAGATCAACTATACTAAAACTACTTGCCTTTCTACTAAATTACAAAAAACAACCCTATGTTGGATTAGCTTAAGAAAAATAAAATAAACAAATCTAAAAAAAGACGTTATAATCTCTATAATATTTATAAAAGGTTAAAAAATATATTTGAAACATGTTTAAGAAGGAAAAGTAATTTGAAAAAGTCACAAGATAAATTTACTTTGCGCTGATGAACCTTGTAGGTGTAACTCTTACTCTCCCATAGCACAAGAGTGTCCCTATTGGAAGCCTTGGCCCTTGAAGAAAGATCTAACAACCTTCAAGAATAAAAAGTGGCAGGTTGGAGGCAAAATATTGTTTTGGTCTTTTCTAATTGTGAAATGAGGGCAAAAATGAGCAAGTGTAAGCAAAAGAAGTGAGAAGGCATGCACTTTAGGGCGAAATTAGGTTTTCAAGTGTTATATATTATTATTAAAAAACAAAATCAAAGTTTTTGATGTTTTAGCATTGGTGGATTTGCTTGAGTCATTTTAAAGGACCACAAGGTACTCAAGCCATCTTCGCCTAGAATTGGAAGCCAAAACAAATTTGATCAATTGTAATGTCGTAAATTGCACACTAAACAATGGCGCCTTTGGTTTGGCCGAATCAAAGCCTCCACCTAAGCCTCCACTTCATCCACTCGCTTTATCATCGTTTTTGTCTGAAATCTTGACCATGCAGACTGTTTTGACTCAGGACACATACGACGTGGTGCACACTCATCCCATGAATTTGTATTTTGAAGGGGGCCATTGCAGTGGTACACTTGCTGTTCCTGGCAGTGTAACACCTCCTATGGCAAGCAACCGATGTTGGGATTACTCTAAGTTGATTTTAAGCTTCATTTTGGCTTTTCTTGGTTACTTGAATAATCTATTGGTCATGCTATCAACTTCTTAGCTACTTTCAACACTTTTTTGGCAATCACTTGCAACTCCACATTGTTGGGTAGTCATCTCCATTGCACATCATCCATCAACTCATTCTTGCCTTCTTTCCTATGAGCTTGACTTCTTGGTACTGAAGGGGAGGCACTTCCATCTTGCATTCATCTACTTTCATTGGCTTTGAAGTAACATATTAATAGTATCATTTCTTTTATCATTTATCTATTATCATGATTATTGAATATCTATCGATCTTGTCTATTTGTGGAAGTTGAGACACCAAAGCAGGGGTTTGACTTTGGCATGCCTCTAAATAACAACCCCAACATTTTTCCTCATCCGCTTTGTGTGCTCTTTTGGAGAGGAGAATGGAGTAACCTGTTGGAAGCTTAATATTGGTGGATGCTTCGTAAAGACATCTCTTTTCTCTGTCTTTATTTAATCTTATCTTAGTTTCATCTTTCTTGTTATCTTTATTGCATTTGGTATCCTGTGTTTCTTTTTAGTTGGCCTTGTAGCTTTCTAGTATGGCTCCTGTACCACATGCACACCATGCTATTGTCTTAGACTCTTGTGTTTGTCCTAGACAAAGATCTCGCAGAGCCTATTTGTTGGTCTTGGTGACCTGTACTTTCAACTTCCATAATTAGAATATTTTTATCTTCCTATACTATTAAGTTGTTTCAATATTTCAGTTTACACATCTAGTTGATCGTTATTTAATTTAATCGAAGTTACCGATCCTTGTTCTGATACAGATTTAGGTTCAGGTTCGGGTTCGTAGGTTCGACAATTTTTTTTTTGGACGCGTTCCGTTCCACACACACATATATATGTGTGTGTGTGTGTATAGATATTTACAAATATATGTATATCTATATATTAATATATTATATATATATAGTGATATATTATAAAATTTTAAATTTATATATACATCATAGCTTCATACATGTAACATGTCCAATGTTCATTCATCATTGGTTCAAAACTTCAAATATATAATAATAATAAGAATTTAGAAGTGTGATATTCATAAATCCATAATTGCCAATAAGATTATAAATAAAATACCTCATATATCATTTTTTATTTTAGAAGAATCTTGTATCTGAGAATTTAATTAATCTTCCATGCTCCGCTTGGGATTCAATCACCTTGAGGGTGGGGAATCTCGTTCTCTACATTTTAGTGAACTCGACGTGAATCCATTTCATCTCTAGTTATGAGTTTTGTAAAACTTTTTCTTATTCAAGCGATTGTTGGAGCGTGGTGAGGCTCTGTTGTGAGCTTCACGACCTAGACTGTCTTGGGAATTGTCGTGAGAAAGACCTCAAGACCTACTAGACCTGGCCCTGTGTTCACAGGGAATATATATTCTAATGATTCTTTCGGATCTCATTCTTTCCCTCCAATATTGGGAATCAACACTACACTAGCTTCTCAATCTAGTTCTCAACATACTACTCTGAAAAATTCCATTCCCGAGTCTCCTCCCGCTATAGACCATGAATCAGCTTTTGGGGTTCCGTTTGATCATATTCAATCTCTTGAGAACTTGAGGGATTTCGAGAGTTTTGTTAGCAAAGAAAATGTTCACCCTATAGTTGGCTACGTCATCAACAATCCGAGAGAGATGCTCATCTCAGATAGAAAAGGCCTCAAGGTGTTGGTGGCATTAAGAAACATTGTGGGAGCCCATGTATCTTCCACTTTGTTTAATCTCCAAGACACTCAATTTGATGCCACTGGTTCACAAATTGATGTCGCTATGCTTGGCATATCAGTGCATATGGTAGAAACAGGTGCCAATGTTGATCTCCTATCCGATGGTATCATTCTTAGCATCAACACGTCTAAGGTTCCCTTGGGGTATTCCATACCACAACTTAACATTGGTGCTAGCTCTGATTTTGGTGCTGGTATTAGCCCTTGCGCTGGTGCTAGTGCCTCCTCTACCACTCATGCTGCTGCTAGGATGGGCAATTTGCATCTGCTTCTTCCACCTCATAATCCTGTCCTCAACACGATATTGCAAAATATGGGACAAATTCGACATTAACTCACCAATCTCACTACTGTTGCTAATCAATCTTCTCTCTTACCATATTATCACCGCAATCCTCTTGCTATGCAAGTCCCTAACACTCCCCTTACCCTAGGGTCTGAGTCTCTGAAGTTTGATTGATATAATGGTGACAGGGATCCACATTTGCACATTGATTCTTTCCTTGCCTTGTGCAATAACTATCAGAATTTGGATTATGTCTTGTTTATACTATTGTCCCAGTCTTCTAAGGGGACCTCATTAGAATGGTATAGCTCTCTCCCCACTACTCTATTCAAGTAAACATTGGAATCATGGTCACCATTCCTGACCTTGTACATTGTAAACCAAAGCCGAATGAGAAGATAACAAACTTCATTTCAAGATATTAATCTATATCTAGTTCCCTATGCCTTGCTAGACAATGACCTTGAAATAATGTTTATCAATTCTGCAACCAACATTCTGGGAGAAACCTTCCTTAAATAGATACCCGAACTTTACGAATCTTTGTATGGCTTTAACTGATTATCAACATACTATGACTTATTAGGAGGTTCTGCTTCGAATTCTCGTATTGATGCCTTTAGAAGCTTGTCTTCCTCAGGTGGGCCCTTGAAAAAAAAGTTGTTGCGAGTGTGATTACAGTCACTTAGGCATAGAGAAAAACTACTTCAAGCCTTAGTGGAATCGAGTATTCACTAAGTTAACTGATTCCCATTCGAGCATATTGTAGAAGTTGTTGAAAGACAACCTAGTGACCCTCCTTGAGATCAAACCTCTTTCGGATAACAAACCATACTCTCATTGGTATGATGGTTCAAGTTTTGCCAATATTACTGTTTTGTTGGCCATGACACTAAATGTTGTATGTGTCTGCAAAGCATTATCCAAGACCATATAGATAGCCCTGCCATTTGGGTTAGAGAAAAGAAACAAAAGTCTAATAAATCGGATAAGATGAACAGTGAGCTTCAAATCTACATTGATCCATTTCCATTGTACTTCAAAAACTTCATTTCTGCATCATCCTCTCCTACATCAAGTAATAGTCCATTTGTGAACATGGTCACCATCACATTGATCTCGCCTCCTAACTAGAGGACTAAAAACACAAATTCAACATTCACTCCTTTGGACTCGTCCTACTGTCGCGAGTCTTCTCCTTTATACTTCCTTGCGAAGATCAACAAAAATGTCATCAGAGGTGTAATGGTTGATCCTTCTTGCAGAGTCGATGTAATCACGGAGGAGGTCCTCTTCCTGAATGGGTTACATCGAGCGAGACATGACGGAAACAAAGCTACCATTCACACACAATGGATTTTCTATTCCCCCTATGGGGTCTAACACCTTGATAGTTCTTGTGGTACCCAAGGTGGTGTTAATTACATTTGTTGTTATTCCTGAGTGAGGCCTCTCTTGTGTGAAGCTAGGCATCCCATGGCTAGTCTCTTTTGGGTGGTTCGCTGGGTCATTTATAAATGTGTAAAGTTCTCCCACGAGGGCATTGTGCACAATTCAGTATGTTGATCATTTTTGGCCTGCTCCGATGGGACCCTTGCTTCCTTAGGAAGATATGTTATTCAAGGTTCAAGGCATTTAATAAATACAAAATTGGGAACTATCTTTCAAATCGATTCAATTTGTAGCACTTGTGGTGCCTCCAACATATGCTTCTGCACCTTTTCCTACCTTTGTTTTGCAGTGTGCTTCGCCTTTTGCGCCCTCTTCATCGAGAGCCAAGGGAAAGCATGTTCCTCATGGTAAACCTTCCCATCCGTTGAAGATCACACAGATCTAGCAATCTCCTATGTTCTTGCATTTGCGCTTAGCACAAACAAGGAAAAGGCACCCGCGTTGCCGATGTCTAATACCTGTCCTCCTTTTGAGAATTCTATCCTTGCGTACATCACCTGCCCTATTGTGTATAGCAAGGGTAAGCGATCACTATGTGAAAGCTCTTCCCCTTTGGTGCCTATTTCTTAGCCTCCGAGGGTATCCCTCGTTCCTCCGATTGCTCCTAGAGAAAAACGAGGAAGGGCATGTGTGGGTGAGCTTACAATTGTTGCAAAATGTAACATCGTAAATTGCACCCCATGCAATTCCACGTCGCATGGCTTGTTTGATTTAGCCAAATTAAAGTCTCCACCTAAGCCTCCACTTCATCCGCTTTGCCTTGTCACCGCTTTTGTTCAAAATTTTGACCATGTGGACTGTTTTGACTTAGGAGACATACGCATTGTGGAGACGTCCGCGTGGTGCGCACTCATCCTGGGAATTTGGAGTCTGAAGCTCTCTGTTGGAGCATTGCATCTGTTGTTCCTGGTAGTGTAACGCCTCCTATGGCAGGCCACCAATATTGGGACTCCTCTGAGCTGGTTTTAAGCTTTCTTTTGGCTCCATTTTGGGTCTTCTTGGTCACTTGAACAATCTCTTGGTCATTCTCTAAACTTCTTAGCCATTTTCAGCACTCTCTTGGCAATCTCTTGAAATCCACGCAGCTGGTTACTAATCTCCGTTGCACATTGTCCGTCAGGTCACTCTTTGTCTTCTTTCTAGTGAGCTCCGGCTTCTTTATACTGAAAGGGAGTCACTTTTATCTTGCATTCATCTACTTTCCTTTGCTTTGAAGTAGCATATCAATAGTATCGTTTCTTTTATCATTTATCTATTATCGTGGTTATCAAATATCTATTGATCCTTGCTGTCCGTGGAGGTGGAGATACCAAAATGGGGTCTAACTTTAGTCTTAATATTTTCAGATTATCATAAGGAATGTTTAATCTATAGAAGTCTTTCAAATACTAAGCACAGGATATAGTAATTAATCACCAGAAAGGAGAGATGTTACCCGGATTTGAAGCCTTGATTATGCCTTCAAATCTGCACTTTTTGCTCAATGATTTGCTGAGGCTCCCCGATCCACGAAGCAAATCCTCTAATCGCTGATCTTCAATTATCAATCTTCCTAGATGCCACAACACTGAATAATTTAGCTTGTGTCAATGCAATCTTGGATAAATCAGAATGTTGTGTAGGATCGGTTCCTTAATTCTTGGTAACTTCGATTGCTCTCACTAAGCAATATTTACTTCACCAACTCGCACCTCAGAATGTATATCGCTGAATCCAATAAGTCTTATAAGTCGCAGCAATAATTGCAATGTATATAAGTCTAAGCCCTTACAATCAAGATCGCAGGTAAGGATATATATATATCGCAGCCTCTTCAATCGAGTTCGCAACTCACCAAGTTCGCAACACTTGGCTTTAACTTTGCCCTTCAAGATTTGAATTACTCTCACCTTAATCTGAGATCGTACTCCAGGCAGATTGATTTGCTGCCTTAATACATTACTCCCATTTGCTCTTTAGAAGACAATTGATCTCTACTCCAAATTCGCACTAGGAAGAATATCGATCCTAGGTGAAAAGATGCATGTTATGTTTTTGATGAACTTTCACCAAGGATCGCTCACTCATATATATGGGTATAAGTGATAAACTCCACCACCCCAAAGGTGGCCGACTTGGGCCCCCCCAAGTATAAATAATAACCTTTTATTATTTATTATTGAAATCGCCATAATGACGACTTGGGCCCTCCCAAGTATAATAAATATTTGTTCTTATATTTATATTTAATTACCATAAATCGATCCTTATATAATAATGATAAATACACCCCTTACATTTATTATTATTATTAAATCAATTTAGCCATAATTACATATAAAATATAAACAATATATTTATTATTATTGTTTATTTAATTGTCCAATATGTTGAACTTTGCCGTAAAGGCCAAAAATATCAACATTGAGCAGGTCTCTAAACAACAACCCCAACATCCTCCTTCACTTCGTGTGCAGATTTGGAGCGGAGAATTCAGTAACTTGCCAATCAATTAAATCAACTTGCAATGAGAGCGTACACAATACACAATTGAGAGGATAAAGGATTTTTCCTGGAGAGACTGACACATTGAAGAAAATTCCAACAAAAACTCAAACATGACAACTTCAATGGTAATTACAGTGCTAGAACCCTCAGGCACACTACATGGCCTGAGTTCTTGTGAATTCAGTCCATAAGTTCTCCAACACAGATTATTCACAAGAATCAATATGATCACAAAAGGTATTGCATCAAAATCAGGATTGAGATAGAGACCCGCCGAGTACAATGAATTTGAAACATGAACAAATTCTGAATATGAGCCTCTGTCCACTTATAGCAGATATACGGTAGAAGAAAAGGAATGTATTATTTTTTACTCTAACCAATAACTATGTGTAACACAGAACAAACAAACATTATGGTCTCATTATCTTAACTCCCATCTTTTGTTTTGTTAAACATTGTCTTCCAGAGATAAATTTAGGAACTTGCAATCGCTAAGCTTTTTGTTTTTGGCAGACCTCAGTTTACTGACAGCTGAGAAACATAGTTATTTCCATTTCAAAAGAGTATTGTATGTAGTAAAATAAATAAATAATCTTATGAGAGCCTCCACAATATGATAAGAAAGATAGAAAGTTCACATGAAATCTATTTGTTAAAATTGGTGTTGAAGAAGTAAGAGGCATCAACACAGATTCAATCATCTACAACAATAAATAAAAGAATACAGATCCAGATTGGGAAAAGATCATTGTGAGAAGCAAATACAAAATACGAACCAAGATCAGACTTATTCTAGATCAGATCCAAATTTAGTATACCAAAAAGCTAGTAGCATTAATAACTATCTGTGGTATATGTTTAGCCTATGCACTATAAATTAGCTTTTATGATCTAATATATTTGAATGAAAATACATATACGTAAACATAAATCTGTTTGTAACCTCACAAGCAATCATATAAGGAGGGTGAAGAGGTGTAAGAAAGGGGAACAATTATAAGATCACCTTCTAAGAGAGTGGATGTCCAATGTGCTTGCCACTGGGGCCAAGAGCCTAGAGAACTCTCTATAAGAACGACCAATTAACTCTGTCATAAGCCTTTTCCATGTCACAATGCAATGGGCCTAAATTGATCTAGACTATTCATAGTGTCATTTTAAGGAATAGGAGCTAGAAAGGTAGAGTTCATAGCCTTTAACATTTGTTTATTTCTATGAGGCTCTTGAGCCGCCTCTAAAAGATCAAATTTGATGATTTCCCAAAATTCCTGAAAGAATTCAATAGGAAAACCCTTAGGGCCTAGGGCTTTACCTTTTTTCATGTGAAACACAATCTCCTCTAAATCCTGCAACAAGATGGGACGAATGAGAGCCTCATTCATCTCATTAGAGACCAATAGGGGAATGCAGTCCGAGTTGGTGATTTCCCCCTCAAAATTTGGGGGAGCATCCTCAGTATACAAAGCTGAGAAGTATTGAGAAGCCTCTCTTGAAATTTCACCTCTTAAAGAAAGTTGTGCACCCTCTGAGGAGACAAGAAAGGTAATAGAATTGCCATGCCTTCGGGCCTTAACTGAATTATGAAAAAAAAGCAGTGTTCGTATCCCCTTCCCAAAGCCAATCAACCCGAGACTTCTGCTTCTAGAAAATCTCCTCAAGAAACTCCCTCTCTACTTAGATCCAAGGTCAAACCTTGTTCCCGAATCAAATGAATGATATTATCCAGACGTGACTGTGCTGCAATTTTTTTGGGAATGCAAGTTCCCAAAGCATTGTTTGTTCCACATCTTGAGATTGTAGTTAACACCCTCAAGCCTCTTAATAAAGGAATATGTAGCCCTACCATAAGCATGCTTCCCTTTGTGCCAATTATAAGATCCTGAAGAGAGATCCATGCAACCAAATGAATTGAAACTTGAAAGAGGGGTTTTAAGAAATCCTGAATCATTTGAGAGTTTGATTGGCCAATGATTAGATTGTCTCCAACCCAAGATTTCAGGGCTGGTATTTCACCTATTACCCAAACAATAGATGGAGACAAGAAATCTATCAAGCCTTTCTGATATAGCCTCTTCAACACTTCTCCTATCATTCCACGTGAAGATGCCATTATTTGGTTTCACATCAGTTAAGTTCAAGAGATCGATCTTATCCCTAAGTAGATTTGCAGATGGGTCCAATCTGATTAAACCTTTTTTTTCCTCCAAACTAGAAACAACATTAAAGTCTCTAGCCAGAACCCAAGGAAGAAGAGGCATTAGGGATCTAAAAAATCTGATGTGAGACCAAAGTTGCAATTTACCCAAGAGATCCCTAGGGACATAAACAGTAGAGAAGAGACACGTTTCTTTTGGATCAAAACTAGAAGCAACCAAAGAAATGGAAGTGCGACTTGAAATCCACCAGAAAGGAGTAATCTTCTTTGGGTTCTAGAAACAAGCAACACCTCCAGAATTACCATGTGCTCCCACACATTGCCAATGACCACGAGGTCCGATCCTAGGAGCTTTGTTTAACAAACCATCCACTGTCAACTTAGTTTCCTGAATAAAAACAATATCAGTAGAATGAGATTCAATCAACTCATGAATAGCTTTTTCTCTAGGGATGCTATTCATACCCCTAACATTCTAAGAGATGACAATGATTTATGAGCTTGGGAGAAATGGGAATCAATGTTCTTTATTGGTTCAGATTCCACCAACATCTCACCAATTAACTTCACCTTCAACTGGTTCGTCTTATGTCCTGCCTTTGAAGATTTCTTCAGAGGGCTTTTCTTGAGGGGCTTTTGATGTAAACCCAAGGCCTATGAAGCACCACTGCTTTACCATGATCTAAACTCTCTTTTAGTTGGAGAGGTATTGAATCCACCACAACACTCTCATCCTTTTGTACAAGAGTTCCACTTGGTTCAGGCACATCTAGAACCTGAGAGGGTAAACTTGTATCCATCTTCCTTTCCTGCTCATCCTCCATAGACATTCATATCATCATTCCCTCTGCCATCTAACAATGTCACACCCAATAACACCACCAGAGGGTAGATCAACTGGAATGCCTTCTTCCTGAAGCAAATCATCAAGAGCCTCAAATCTGTTAAAGGTTTCATTATTTTGTCTAGCCTTCAAAGTTCTCTTTTGACGTCCCCTTGTTGCGAGACTTCACAAGACTAAAACCTTCGTTATTGATGCAGTCAAGGTCGGAGGATCCAATAAAGGACTGTCCAAACTTGATGCATTACAACAAGACAACAACGAAAACTCAACAAAAGAGATATAACAACTTATATCAATTCATATTCAATTTCAGAATCAATTACATGCAACATGCCAGGCTGTAAGGCCTTCCCGGTTAGGGCCAAAACAACAAAAGCATCAACAAGATCTTGCAATATCCAACATTCCCATTCTACTCTATAGCTAAGTGGAAGAAACCAGATTTGAACTTGTGCTCGCAAGCCTCCAAGCAATCTGCAATTTCTGTCTACCCACTTACAACTATCTGCAACAACTTACAGTTCTTCAGCTTATCAGCTTACTCTGCTATCATATATCTATTTCCTCTTCTCTCTCCCTCCTCTAAACATCAACCTAGACTCTCTTTTATACAAACTTGCCACAAGTCGGCATTACAAATGAAATAACATAATAAAACACAAGTCGGTATCAAGAAACACACAACCAGCATGTTATCCATCAGCCGGCCTCCAACGATCATTAAATCTGTATAGGAGAGTGAACCAAACAAGATATAGGTCCTCACATCGCCCACAGGCAACCTCTAATTAAATGCACCAGTCAGCCAACCCAATAGATAGCATAAACCCCGTCAATGATCCAGAACACCGAAAAACAAACCACTCGGTGAGAGACACAACTGAGCCGAGCTCCACTGAACAAACACCACCGAGCAACACAAAACACCAAACACCACTCAGTAACTGAGACCGAGCAAATTGTCACCGAGATTGAGCCAACAACAACCGACTCAACAAGTAACCGAGCACTCCAACAAGGAACTCCAAGCTAGTTACCAACCAGATTACCGAGCTCCCAAGCAACAAATCAACATCAAACCAAAACATGTTTTTGGTGACATGGGATTGCCAACTACCCCAGGATGCTCCTGCATCAGACACCCCAGGTGCAAAAAGATGTTCTCAGTAGCTGGACGAACATCTGTTGGGATTCAACACATAGATCCCAAATTGACTCTTGATATACATGTCTTCCAAGTCCTCAATCGACACACTCTTCCCTCGGTTCTTCTTTTGCTTCCTTTTCCCACTAGTACTCTCGGATGTACCTTCAGATTTCTGAATCCGAGTGTCTGCACCAACCCCTGCAACTATCTCAGATCTGCTACCAATGCTGAAGTTCCTCCTTCCTTTGCCTTCATCCTTCAAAGGAATCAAAATAGACTTCTGTCCATCTTTCAAGATAGTAATCAAATTCCTTTTACAGTCATGAATAGCTTCTCTATCATACTGCCAAGGTCTCCCAAGTAAAACATGACAAGAACTCATCTCCACAATGTCACATAGTACTTCAGCTCTATAAGTACCAATGTAAAAACTCACCATGCACTGCTCCTTTACTTCTATTGCATGACCATCTTGTAACCAACTTATCCTATAAGGACAAGGATGCCTCAACCTTTTCAAACCAAGTTTCTGAACCATCTCCTCAGCAACTAGGTTGTCAATACTTCCTCCATCAACAATCACCTTACAACATTTACCACCAGCCTTGCACATAGTCTTGAAACAAGTTCTTCCTCTGACCAGAATCAGCTTGCTTCGAGGGCAGCAAAGTTCTCCTAAGCTTCTCCTAAGCAAGAGAGTCACACCCTCCACCTCAAGTTCATTCTCAACAACCTCATTCACCACAACATTTCGGTGACTACCGACCTTCCTATCTGCATGGGGACATTGAAATGATCGATGTCCTTCTTCACCACAGTTTATAACGAATACCTCTGAATACACCTCTACCTGTCTTTCTCCTCGGTTCAACAGGTTTTGGTTCATCTTCAACTTTC
Organism: Thuja plicata; assembly: GCA_018584345.1. Classification (NCBI taxonomy): domain Eukaryota; kingdom Viridiplantae; phylum Streptophyta; class Pinopsida; order Cupressales; family Cupressaceae; genus Thuja; species Thuja plicata. Next base: position 75,993 of record MU227609.1, on the reverse strand, counting down.
GGTTTATCTTTCACTGACTGTTCTTGCTTTTCTTTCCCTCGGGAACTACCACGATGTCTTCTTTTCAACCTATCTCCTGCCTTCAATGCATACTGATAAGCATCCTCTACCAAGTCATTGACATAACTTGCCACCTTTTCCTTAGAAAGTTCTCTATGCCCAGACCGAATAGTCAATTTGTAAAACTCCTCGGTATAATCTTCCACTGCCATCTCCTTCTGTTTCAGATTCTGCAATTTCTTAAATAACTCAAGTTCATAGTCTGCAGGAATGAACTTAGCCTTTAGCTTAACCACCGATTGATCTTCATCTCACCTTCTTCTTCTCGGTCCCTTTGCAACTCTTTCCACCATAAAGCAGCATGTCCTTTAAACTTAGTCTGTGCCAACCTTACTCTAAGCGGATCCTCAATGTCTTCTAGCTCAAAGTAGTCTTCTAACTCACCGATCCAATCAATCAGATCCTCGGGTCTCAATGTACCTGAAAAATTGGACACCTCCTTTCGGTAACTTGTACTCAACCGAGCTCTTGATCTCTGCAACTGATCATATTTGTCTCCTTTAGATCTCTCCATCCGATCAGCTCTGTCATCTTCACTAGCTCCAGTAGCTTCTTCATAACCATCATCCGTTCTCGGACCTCTATATAATCCAACATTTCTGATACCTTCTATGATTTCATTCTTTATTGCTGCCATTTCAAATCTAGATCTTTCTGTTATCCTCGCTTCCACTTCCTCAGAAAGATCTACAATCGCCCTAGGATCCAATCTTCTCAGAGGCATCTCTCTAGATCTTTGAAAACCCTAAGCTCCACAAGAAACGAACCAGCTCTGATACCACTTGATGCAGTCAAGGTCGGAGGATCCAATAAAGGACTCTCCAAACTTGATCCATTTAGACAAGACAACAACGAAAACTCAACAACAAAGATATAACAACTTATATCAATTCATGTTCAATTTCAGAATCAATTACATGCAACATGCCGGGCTGTAAGGCCTTCCCGGTTAGGGCCAAAACAACAAAAGCATCAACAAGATCTCGCCGGATCCAACATTCCCAGTCTACTCTATAGCGAAGTGGAAGAAACCAGATCTGAACTTGTGCTCGCAAGCCTCCAAGCAATCTGCAATTTCTGTCTACCCACTTACAACTATCTACAACAACTTACAGTTCTTCAGCTTATCAGCTTACTCTGCTATCATCTATCTATCTCCTCTTTTCTCTCCCTCCTCTAAACATCAACCTAGACTCTCTTTTATGCAAACTTGCCACAAGTCGGCATTACAAATGAAATAACATAATAAAACACAAGTCGGTATCAAGAAACACACAACCAACGTGTTATCCATCAGTCAGCCTCCAACAGTCATTGAATCTGCATAGGAGAGTGAACCAAACAAGATATAGGTCCTCACATCGCCCACACGCAACCACTAATTAAATGTACTAGTCGGCTAGCCCAACAGATAGCATAAACCCCATCGGTGATCCAGAACACCGAAAAACAGACCACTCGATGAGAGGCACAACCAAGCCGAGCTCCACCGAATAGGCACCACCGAGCAACACAAAACACCAAACACCACTCAGTAACCGAGACTGAGCAAACAGTCACCGATACCGAGTCAACAAGTAACCGAGCACTCCAACAAGGAACTCCAAGCTAGTTACCAACCAAATTACCGAGCTCCCAAGCAAAAAATCAACATCAAACCAAAACATGTTTTTGGTGACACAGAATTGCCAACTACCCCAGGATGCTCTTGCATCAATTATGTACGACCCCTTCAGACATAGGAGCTTTCTTTTTATCCCTCTTAGGAACATAACTAGGAGCTTTTAGACTAGGAGTAGTCGAACTAAAATGAGGGCATCTTCTTTGCAAACACCCAAACTCATGGTAGATTCAACATTTGAACTGTAACGTCTGATATTCGAGATGTTGGATCCAAGAAGAGGATCCCAAACAAATTTCCACAGAATCTGGAAAATGATTATTTTAAATCAATTTAAACACAGATTCAAGCAAAAGAAATTACCTTTCTATCTTGAGTTTGCATAGTTGAACTCATCGGTTTGCCAAGCAAGAGAGCAATTGAATGAAGAATGTCACTACATAACTTGAGCAGAAACCTGGGGAGAGAAACCCAAACTGAGACTCTCAAAGGAAGCTCCTTTGCTGAGTTGAACCCCACATGCCAGGGTTTGATGAAGAGCCCAACTTGGTCAAAGAAATAAGGGCCACCCTCGAAAGCTTTATGTCTATCCGACATACTTGAGAAAACAACCAAAAAATAATTGCTTGCCGCCATCAATATTTCCATATCTTCAAGATTCTAGGCACGTCACACCCATGATTCCAAAACTAGCAAAGAAAGTCTAAGCCCCATGAATTTGCAGATTAGAGCATGGTTATACTAGTATGAGATGTCATCCAAGACCGTCTCGGGCTAGATTACTAAAAGAGGATCATGGCTCCTAGTCAAACATCTGTTCACTTATTTAATTATGGAGAAACCCTTGACAACAACAGACTCTTCTCCAGATAAAGTTTTATTCGATTGCTCCGTTATGTTTGCATGCATAGAAGAAGAGGATTCTGAAACAATCATAACCCCCGAGCCCATCAAGTTCAAAGAAACACCTTGCTCCGCCATGACAAAAAACGAACATTGTCAAAACACCCAACCCCAAAACAAAACTATCCCAGAGTAATATGAAAAGACAGTCAATTCTCAACAAACACTGAGATCAAAGAACATACACGAGCAAGACAACAAACAGAAACCCAACACCACCGTTGCAAAAGGCAAAGATAAGAGGCAAACTAGAAATAAAAGGGCCCAAGCCCCACAACCCTCGACACCGCACAATGCACTCCCAACAACTCCAATACCCCCCAATACGCCTTGCAACTAGACTCCCCCGTGTAAACCTTAATGCAGCCGAACACGACCAAACTGCGTAGCTAGGGCTTCCCCTAGCTTGCACAAGCTTCCAACGCACACAGAAGCACCATACGCCTTTTAATCCTTACTATAATAACATTTAATATTATAATATAATGCTATTTAATTTTAATTTATTTCCATATACTATTAAATTAAGAGCAAAAATGCCAATTCCCAGTTAGTTTGGAGTTCATTTTGGTGGAATGCTGGAATACAAGTACACATCAACAAGCAACACATTCTTGTGCTAAGTTTGGCTCATGACCAAATGTTGACATAGGCTTTGGAGATTATTTAATTAGCCTAGATTTACATTAAAGAGATTTTATTCTCATGCAATATAATCATCATCTATGATTGAGGTTTCCGACAATTTGGACATGAAACATTAATCATGTTATCAATGATGTTTTCCTTATGGGGCATTGAATTATATCCCAAAGCTACATGGAAGCAAGGAATCTCAATTCTCTTGCTTAGTTGAGAGGCTTTGACCATATTGATTGATAAAATAGTGAAATTATTCTCAATATAAGAAAACTCGTAATTTGAAATCTTTTTAATGCACATATTATCAACAAGCAACACATTCTTGAGTTTGGCTCATGACCAAATGTCGACACAGGCTCTACAAATCATTTAATTAGCATAGATTTATATTAAAGAGATTTTATTCTCATGCAATTTAATCTTCCTTGATTGAGGTTTACGACAATTCGGACATGAAACATTAATCATGGTATCAATGATATTTTCCTTATGGGGCATCGAATTATTTCACAAGGCTAAGTGTAAGAAAGGAATCTCAAATCTCTTGCTTAGTTTAGAGGCTTTGACCATATTTATTCATAAAATAACGAAATTATTCTCAATATAAGAATACTTGTAATTCAAAATCTTATTATTGCACATATGCAACTTAACTACACGAGTCTAGGTGAGTGTTGATTTCATCATGACAATGATACCTCCATTGGCTAGAACCTTTATCTCAATATTCTCTCTCCAACTTGAGAGTGTTAACAGTTCATGACGCACTTATGGAAACAAAAGGTATAATTAGCCTTCATCATAATCCCCTTTTAAAACCAAAAAATGACATTTAACATTATTAAATTGTCTATCTAATTGTTTGCTAATAAACAATTAATACACAATAATTTAATAACTGAATTAGGCTAATTAAATGCGATGTGACACATTTAAAGCTAAAAGATATGTTAATTAGGAAAACCCACATTTTGTTAAGACATATGTGAGAATCCCTAGTCCTAAGTCGAACAGTAACCCTGCTAAATCATACCATTCTAGAGCAGCTGGGAATGTAGTGTTGATGGTCCTGCTTGGTTTTGGTATGGTTGATTGGATTCTTTGCAAATTGGATACTAGTCTGATCTCAATGCTTTAGGATGCTCTTGTTAAAATCCCTATTAATCCAGGACAATACAAATCTTGCTTGGTTTTGGCATGGTTGATTGGATTCTTTGCAAATTGGATACTAGTCTGATCAATGCTTTAGGCCGCTCTTGTTAAAATCCCTATTAATCCAGGACAATGCAAATCTCGCTAATTGTTTGGCTCTTACATCACCTCTTTTCTCTACCTTCAAAATGGAAACGATATCAATTGAGTGGTTCTTGCTTGATCAAGCTACAATACCTGAATGGAGGTGATAGATAATACACACAATAGACTTCCAATACTACAAACTACCTATGCAAGAATATGTGCCAAGCATAGTAAGAGGTGAGCTCTTCTTTACCTAATTAATAATTTACCCTTGATATCCTTGAAGCATCATAAATTTTTGGTATGAGTGAAGAAAATTAAAACTGCACAGATTCTATTCAAATTGGCATTGGCCTTCTCAAGAGAATAGTTAGTAGAGACGTTTTGAACATTTATTTTTTATATTGAATAATTCAAATGTCCAATATTCTGTTTTGAATTCCTTTACTCTGTCTAAACTTCTAAAGCATGCTTAGGTTGTCAAAGAGAGATGCCATTCTCTAACTGCTATACTTATATACCCAGAATATGCAACAAGTCTAACTGCCATTCAAGTACTTCCTTCAGATTCTTACCCCTCTAGTGAACCACTACAAAAATAATCTGACAACAAGTTTGCATTCGTTTCTAGAGCACTGACGTGAACAATGTACAAGTCAGGAACCAACAGGCTACCGACTGTGGTAGACTAATAATAGTGCTTCAATGGACAAAAATTTACTTGAAATTTCTGTCAATTATCCCATTCTTATCTCTAGTAGCTCACCTCAATCCATACAGTAGACAGATTCAATTAGCAGTTGTGACACTTCTTGTGTGCTGGAATGCTACATCAACAGTAAATATGTATGGCACTCCCTTTGGACTTGAGTTCCTTTTATGATATGGATAACCTATCTACACCCTATGATGGGTAGAGTTCCATTATCTGATATGGATAACATGATTATACCTTAGTATCCACAATTTCCATTAAAAGACATTTAGCTGCTTCAGCATTGGTGTAGCAGACGAGGAAGTACTTGTGCAGGTCAATATTGAGGATGCTTTGTCATCTCACTAGATGGAATACTTTAGGTTATGTTTTATCTTTTTCATTTCTTGATGTTAATCTTATGTTTGTATCAGTGTATTTTAAATCATGTATTGTGGAATTGTAGAGTTGTTTGTCTGTGAGATGTTGGATTCTGAATTACAATGATTTCATTTTTCTTGTTGTGTAACGAGTGGCACTATTATCATTCAATGAGTGATATAGCTAGTTACACCAATGTATTTGACAAATTTGCATAGTATTCAATCCACTGTCTGGTGAATATGAGATTCTAACTATCATCCTATTTATGTGGCAGTTTGCATGGAACTAATGCAGGAACAAATGAGGATCTAGATGCTGACGTAGTAGATCTAATTGCCTCTTTATCTGGTTTGGAAGAGAAGGTTCTAAGTCAATACAATTATGCAAAGGTACACAAATTTATCTTGTTTTGGTCCAATGTATGATCATTAACAACATTTTTATATTATCAGTCTAAATTGCCATAGCACTATGACTCTGCAATATTTGTATTTCACGATGTCTTTCCTTTCGTGGATGCCTTCACCTCGATCTTATGACTTAATTTTTCCGTTCACTATGAAGACAACCCAAATACTCGGAAGGGCCCATTATAGTGTTTTCACAATTTGGAAATATACCTATAAATAAGGATTCATTAAGATTTAAATAACTATTATCAGGAATCCCGGATGTTAAGGTTCCAGATTATGGTCTCACTCGGCCTGATCCTGATTTTCCTCGTACCAAACTGACAACTTGTTTTATCCACTTTAATTAGTATACTCAATTTTTCAACCTATGAATTTTTTTTAGTATAAAGACATGGTTTTTAACAGATCAAATGTACTTATAGATTTGAATGCAGTCATACCTGCAGTTAAAAACATAAATGATATGTAAGAGGCATTTTATCTCTCTTTAACATATCATTTATGTTTTTTATTATAGGTATGGCTACATTCAAATATCATCGAGTGAAACCGGGCGACACGTCTCGGAGACAGACACATCTCCAAGTCTTTTCGCACACCTGTAGTTGTCAATTTTGGTCAGAGACTTTACCTCCTTGTCTCCCGCCAAGTTTTCAGGCGTCTCACACACGTCTCTTCCCAATAAAGGCACATAAAAGGCATAAAAAATAACTCTAAACCTTGTTTTCCTTCTTCATTCGCCATTGAAAGCACTGAAGGTGCCCTGGAATAGTGAAACGTGCACATAAGACTGCAACTGGCTTTGCATATACATTTGTTTTCAATTTTTGTTTTTGTTTAAATATCCTCTAGGTCTGCAATCATGGCAGTCGATGAGACAGAGTTTGAGGCTCAAGTTTTTAGTATTAAATTTTAAGCATTCACATGCCCTGTGAATGCTTCCATATTTTGCATACATTTCTGCCAGTGCAGTTTGCTTCCACATTTTGCATACATGTCTGCCAGCGCAGTTGCATGCAATTGCACTGGCAGAAATGTGTGCATAATGTGGAAGCATTCACACAGCATTGTCATAGGGTACAGATTTTATAGGATGCTTTGAGGGATGTACCCTATAAATTCTTAGTTAATGTTCAAAGTTCAAACTTAAACTTTTCCATTGTTCTTGTTTTCAAAGGACTATGTTATGATATTTTTTTGGAAATTATTAATTTATATTAAAAAAAATTGGCGTCTCCAAGTACCCCTGTATCCTATTTTTAAAAATTAGCCATACCAGTATTGATACCAGTTTCGAAAATCTCCATGTCTACCCGTCTCTTGGTGACTATGGTTTTTATAGGTATGACTGCATTCAAATCTATATGCAGATTTGAAAATCCTTTTTACATCTAGATGACAACCCTTTTTCTTGTCACTGTCCATGGAAATGTAGTATTTAATATGCAGTTTAGCCATGCCCTTTTGAGACTCTCCCTAATTCTGCAAACTTCTTTTGAGCTTTGGAGGCTACTGCCATTCATGGGCATGAAAAATGCGACATTGTTGATTTTGATTCTTGCTTCTAAAAGAAGCAATCTTTGTGGTTAGGCAACTTTGAGTCTTGACTAAATGACATTTTAAAAATGAGTAACTGACAATTTATGTCTCGTGTAATCTGGAATTTGATTTAAAGAGTGTATAAATATGCCTAGAATTTTGTGGGAAATTGTTTTATTTTTGTTTTGATGTGGTTTGGTCATTCCAGAGTTATTTTTTTCTTATATTGTTGCTAAAAGTTTGCATTTGCTAGCAAAGAACATACACTTTGTTAGCGATTTTTCTTGCTGCCTTTAATCCTAAGAGCAATAACAGAACCTAGACCATGGGATTAAAAAGGCTAGACAACCTTCTTCACTTTGAGCTCCACTAAACTCAGGAGGGTGTTCCTACTTATAGGTTTGAGCCAATATCATGAACTCACTTTAAACAACAATTACAGACATTTCAAAGTGGATAGTTCTCAAATCTAGTGTAATGGGTGTTCATATTACACCTTACTCAAAGCACAATCCCATTTAGCTTCAATCTAGCTTAGAACAAAAGCTATGTTGCCAAATTCTTCCCTGGCAACCCCAAAGTCTGGTCCGGTTCTTGCAAAAGTCTGGTCTTTATCATATTCTTGCAAAAGTCTGCCCAACTTCTGTCAGACAAACCCGGCACAAATTTTGCTGTTTTTATGGTGAAATTGCAAATCTGTGGCAGGACCTGGGCCCAATTTGGCCAAAAAAAAAGGATTTTTCTAACTTAAAAAAATTGGTCTATTTTAGTCAATTTGACCCTCCAATTCAAAAATAGACCACTAAAAAGGCCAAAAGGTAATACATATGTCATTTGGACTAAAACATTAATATATATGGTGGTGTATTTTGCTATGTTGCTTTACTATTAGCATAGTGGCGTATGAACTTATTTGCTGCTCTATATATATATAAAGAAAATATGTTTTTGTACGGACAGACCCAAAACAAATTCGAACCCACCCCCAAAAAAATTGAACGAATTTCGAAACGGAATCTTGAATCCGAATCCGAATCCGAATCTGAACTGGCAACTTAGAACAAAACTATACTAAACTTACACCTAATGACATGAAAGTAAAATTGATTTGATTTTGAATGGTATCTGAAACAAATTTGGGAAACTTCATTAGATCAGTGCCTAATCCATAGTGCATAGAGTCAAGCTTCAAAAAATAAACGCGTTCATATAACAAAGATTACTCCAATCAGCTAAACTTCAACACTTATGTCTTACATAAATGAATCCATTTAAACAATTACAAAATGATACTTGTATATCCTTATTATTCACTCAATCTCATAGTAATATAGCATTAAATTCCTCCCTTGGAGGAAATCCACACACAAATTACACAGTTGCAAAAAGGTTTACAATGACAAATTAGAAATATCATTAATATTCCAACTTGGTATGAAGATTAAGTACATAATCTGGAGACAACTCTGTAATTCCCTTCATTATTTCAAGAAAACTGATTGAAATTGATACATGAACACACAAACTTTCTGAAACTAGCCTCTATTCCTATGCTGTACACCTTACTATATTTACATTTTCTGAGAATGAAAAATTCAGAACCCCTGACAATGAAAGAAGAAAAGAACATATAGAAAGAGAAGAAAATATGAAGTTGAACTTGAAGCTGATATCTGTCCTTCTTCAAATCTGATTTGCATTCCTCTTTCTACACCTGGCACATTCCTCTTTCAACTCTTCCCAACTGTAGCACATCCTTTCTTTGAAAATGTCTCCATTCTGTTATCCTTTGAACTGCACTTTGCCAGCTTCCTGATGCAACTGAAAATATTCTCTTCTTTCCACTCTTCATACCTCATCTGTTCACAATTGAAATTGATCTGAATTTCTATTTCATTTTCCACTGCCTTTGTCTCCCCTGAAAAATATTCCCTGAACAAATCCCAAATGATGATGTTTTCATTGTAAAAGTTCTCCAAGTGCCCTTTACTTTTACTTTCACCCATTCAACATATTTCGTAGAACACTTTAACTTTTGGATGAAGTTATTACTCTTGCACAATTTTACTCCTATTGGTAAAGTAATTCCCCATTGGCTAAAAATACTTCATGTGTTCAAAATTGCAAATTCACCCAACTGTTATCCCTATAGCAACAATCTCACTCTTGAGTGAAAAAAACTTGCTAAATGGGAAAAAATATGTGCTGTTCAACATCATCCTCTCTTGATATTTGTGTGAAATTAGCTAATCACTAGAAGGAACAATCATTATACTGCTACATGAGAAATCATTTTCCCCTTTCACTTGCAATTTCACCATTTAACTCTAGTGAAAACAGTCATCTCTAATGAAGATATTATACTCTTCCTGTGGCACATTTACTTCTCAGATATTCCTGCAAAATCATTTCACTATCAAGTGAAAACTATTAACACAAAGAATCATTTTATCTGCAACCCTTCACTTGAAACAACTACCCATTTTGACATCCTCCGTAAATATCCTACACCTCTGAGTAAAACCAATCTATTGACGAAAGAAATCAACAATTTACTGTATTTTCACTTTGATTGAAAAGAATATCCCAAGATGGAATAAATATTCTCCATATCTTTCTTCCCTCTAATTGCAAACATATAATTATTTTACCATTGTGGCAAAATAATATTTCCTCATTTCTCCATGATTTTTCACTTCTTTTGCTTTGCTATTTCCAAATTGATTTATCTACTTGCATCGGTGTTGTTGATCAAATCTACAGTCATTGCATATTTTCTCTCAGATGCATTTACTTCATCCACTGTTAACACAAATATCCCATGTCTTCAAACAATCTGATGTTTGGAATTCTTCATAGCTTAAGATTGTTTTATAATTTGGAGATGTGAGCTAAAAATGAGCATGGCATTGTGTGAATAATGGCCTTAGTGACCTCAAATGCTCTAATTCTTCCAACCTGCTGACTACTTCCTCCAACCACATTGACTCCCATTGCTGCAGAGAGACAGTTTTGGGTTCATCTTCATACACGCTGAATGTGTATAGGAAGCTGCCAAATTACGGTGCGTAAGTGCTTTCAAAGCCAGCACTTATCCCTTGGAACAAGGAGCCATTCAAATGCTATGTAGGTTCCCAGAGTCGTCCTTTGCACCTAGCAAATCATTGTAAACATCTGCAAAATTAATTTAAACGTCCAACAGCCCTTCTTGCCTTCGCATAGACTTTTTGGTTAAAAAATAATAAGCTGCAACATTTTAGAATCCACAGTCCTGAAGAAACCACAGGCCTAACTTGCATTTTAATAAAAGAATTAGGGCATATGCAAATGAATTCCATGTGGCATAAATTTAAAAACTTTGAAAGCCCCTCCTAGACTTGTGCTTACCCTGCCACTGCTTTCCACATTTTGCAAAACATGTTTACTTGGGCGTTCATACATTATGCTTTGATGCAGCCCATGTTTCAAAACTTCCATTGTGCACGGCTAAAAAGAAAATTGGCGAAGGTTGTGGAATTTGGTATTACACCAACCAATTGCATCAACTTGAAAGTTTATAAGCCTGTTCAACTAATTTATTTTGTGCAGATCTTTCACTATTATCGCTGCCCCCAAAACATCTTTACAGATTCTCAATTTGACGCGCCTAACACATTCAAATACCACGTTGGAGATTTTCAACCAGCACACCATTAAATCAAAGATTTTGGAAGCCACCTTGCAAATTCATTTAGTGTGTGTTCTGCCATAATCTCCATAAGATGACATGTCTTTGAGGCACACTGTCAGACATTTACTGCATTTTTCTCTTTTTGATAGTGCCCCCAACATACTTTGCACCCATAAATCATGCTGAGAAATTTTTTGCAGCGATAAAACCATACACCAGATATGTATTCACTGCACTTTTACGCACACATATTTGGGCCGACCGTTTCCTCTATTGGATGTTTGCAGAGGACGTTATATATTTAAAATTAACTGCAGCCCCAACACTAGACTCTTCCTCTTTCCACAACATCTTTAAATACTTGGTGGGTGTTGAAAGATTATGTATAAGCCTCACTCTTTTCAGAGGGACACCAAGCTATCTAATCGCCAAGTTGAGGTTTTCTTGGAATCATTTCATTGTTACCACACAACTGTAACTCAATAAATATGTTGGGAATAGGAGAGTCTTTTCAATGGTGCCACTATAATTACACTTGCATCAAGCTGTATGTTAGAATCTGGTCTTTGAGAGCTCGATATATCAGAAGCATCCATCATCAAGCATATGTATTGAATCCCCATCAGTTGCTCCTCTACATTACTCCTGTCAGATCTGCACTCTTTTAATACAAACATGCCAACAAAATCATGGAATATATTTCAATATGCAGCCTTCTCCACGAATACTGGGAATACATTCTATTCGAAGAAAAGATTACAGAAAAACACAAAAATGGACTTGTTGAATCATCCTAGAAACCATTGAGCCAATGCATTTCACAGCTGGAAGTAGTTCAGCATAGCAGAATATAAGAGAATGTCTCTATTTCCATTTTGAATCTCTGCAACATCCTTGCAAGATATAAACAGAAGGAAAATGCGTGTCAGAAAAACCCTAACTGCTGGAAACATCCGCAATTTGTGTGGTTATAGAAAATACTTAAATCGCGACTTCACCGGTCACAATTAGCATTTTCTGCTTAGGCTGCAAAGCTGCGACTTGCCAACATGTGGCAAGCAAAACATAGAATATAAACTTTATAAAATTCTCCCATCACAGCTTCGCAGGGAGTCTGGGAACGTGCAGGGATACCTTGTACTGTTGCGCTGAGGTGCCGCGTGGCAAAGGTAAAGGGCTTATAAAAAGTTTTATCTTTTATTTGTTACATGGACCCACCTCATCTTTTTAAATTATTTTGAAAACCTCTCTATAGTCAAGCACAACATCACAAATCTCTGGGAATTTATTTTTTTATAGTTGCGATGTTGTGCTGGGTTAACATGTGGCAAGGTAAAAAAAAAAAAAATTCTTTCTCCTCAACGAAATGGCATGGCCCACCATATTAAAAGCGGCAAACTTTGGAGAATATTTTAAATTTTTAAATTTTTTGCATTTAAAAAAATCTCCTCGCACGTCCACAACTGTCTAGGTATATTCTCTATCCAACCTGCGGTGATGCGAAAGAAAGCCAAGTGGCCAATGGACTTGGGAAACATTTCAGACTTTGAAGAATATTTTAGAGCCATAAGCTTTCATTTCTCCATGTGGGGCCCGACGTTTGTTTAGAATGTTCAGGATTACTTTAGATTCTTAGAATCTTCTTCAAATTTTTTTAAAATAATTTGAGAGATTTTAAAAAATATTTTAATCTTTCCTCCAATTTTGACATTTTGGCCTGAATGAATTTAAATCACTTAAATAAATGATTTAATAATTTGATTTTCCATCAACATTATTTAAATCAAAATTTGATTTAAGTATGAAATCAATTTCATTCATCTTGCAACCTTTGATCCTGTGATAGATGTTGGGTCCCTTGTGGATCCGGCCTAAAAAAGAAAATTTGTTTCAAAACAAATTTACCATGAATACACCTGAAACCATCCTCATGCATCTGGGATGAAAATGACAGAGTTGGTCCTTATTTGAACTTGACTTTTGAAACCTTTGTTCTGTGACCAAAACACACTAGTGGGCCTCTAGAATGGCATTGAAAAACTGATTAGATGACCTCAGGGAGACATGAAAATGCACAAGCATGTTTACTCCTGACATGAGAGTATGACTCCCAGACGACATTGCTTGACACCCTCAGGATCATGAAATTTTAATGCCCAAGCTTGACCATTTCATTCTAAAATATGGCAGATACATCACTGATAAGTAAACTTATCACGATAAGTTGGAGGCTGCGATAAAACATGTAAATTTATTGCGGAGTACATATCGCAGATAAGTTTCAAACTTATCGCTGAATAAACATGAACTTATCGCCAAAATGTCAACGATATTTTGCCAAAATATCTGCCACAGTCTGCTAATAGGGACTGACGGCCCAAAAATCTGTTATTTCACATTTTCTTGTTTGCAAATTGGTGTTTGGGAGAGGAAAAAGGGTTTGAAGGGGAAAAAATGTGATTTGCAACATTTTAGAGCAATTTGCAAAAAAATGCATTTCAAATTTAATTTAAACAATTTTTTAAGTTCCCGGTATTATTGCCGATAAGTTGCTGATTTATATCCGATATTTTCCCGATATTTTTTTTTTTGCCCTTGGTGATAAGTTGTCGATAACGATATTTTGAACTATGCTTTCTACAACTGAATGTGTCAGATCACATGTAAACCCTGCCAACAATGCAACTTGAAAAAATCCTAAAATTCACTCTGAGAGTCTGTAATGCCCCCTATAAGGTTTACACTCAATTGTTACCAGTTTTAACCCAACTTTAATATTCTTATGTCCTAAGCTAAATTGACAAAGATATCATGATCCAACATCTATATTATTACATAGTACAAGGTAGAAAAGATTGTACATTTATTAACAAATTAAGTAATTGGATTCCTTAACTATTTATAATTTTTAATATCAAGACTGACCTCATTATTACTTATGTTTTGAGAAGGGAAAAGACATTGGAGGCAAGCCAAAGCACTTAGAGACCATTCGATAGGCTCCCTAAAAGTTTACAGACCCGAGCCCTTATCCTGTCTTGGGACCATGCCCTCAAGGCTTAAAGGGATGCTGATCCCTACCTTATCTTGGGGCTATCCTATTGGATTTAGATTGCCCCTCTTTGGTTGCTTCAGCCCTCTCCTTAATACTCAAGTAGTAACAGATATGAACATGGGCATATATATATTAATATCTCAAATATTACTACTATATATACCAATGTATAAAACATAACATAAATTTATAATTTTATTTTTAATTAACATACATATATATATATATATTATATTATTAGTATATATATTTATGATCTTACTATTGCAACTGATATTAATACTATAATATATATATATATATATATATATATATATATTAGACCATACATATTGGCCATTCATTCCTAATAGCATTCTGATATAATGATATCAGTATTTAACTCATAGATACGTAACAATATAATTTACTGTCACACAATGCTTACTAGCATTGTAAATGATTCATTTCCTTTCTCATCTCTTCCTTAAGAGTATCAATTATATGTATAATTTCTTATTCTACTTCCATATTATTACTGATATTAATATAACCCAATGCTCCATGGGGACGCGTCCCCTGCCCAATTTCCCCCGCTCCTGTCCCGGGGACGGTACGGGGAAACGGGGACGGGAATTTCCTGTCCCCAATGCCGTTCCAAAAATGAAAAAAAAAGGAAACGTCTCGGAAACGGCATTTCACACAAAATAGGGGACTTGGGGATGCCGTTAGGTACCAGGGACGGCCTAGCCGTCCCCTGAACCTAACAACGTCCTCTTTTTTCCAGCCAAAAAAAATGTCCACTGTTTTGCAAAAAGTCAATTTTTTTTTTAATTTTTAATTGTTGGGTGGGCCCCCCCATGTGGGTAGAAATAGCAATTAAAAACTATGGAACCCTATTTGGAGGCTAAAAAGGTAAAGTCTTTTTCATTTCTTCGTTTATGTTGGAAATTGATAGCATCGTTTAGATAATTAATATATAATGAATATATATATGTACATATTAATGTATAGGTAATTGCCATTCCATATCCATTAATATATACATATATTTATTGAATACCTATATGTACATATTATTGTATATGTAATTGCTATTACATATCTATTAATATATACATGTATATTTATTGAATATATCTGAATATGATTAAATCTATCAATACCGATTATGTCGGTTTCCTAATACTGTTATATAACAAATGATAATCACCGATAAGTATCGGTTTTCACCAATGATCAATATGTTAATGTCGATGAGTATCGTCTGCTATAATAATAGTGATTACTGATTATTGCCACCAATAGTTATCGGTTATTAAACATGCAATGAATATCAAAGTTGATGAGTATTGACTATTATGAAACAGTGCTTATTGTTTTTATTACCGATAGTTATCGGTACATAACATATGACTTGTAATTATGTAAACGATGGGTTGTGACTTGGACAGTCACGACTTGGTAAGTCGTGACTCATTAATGAGTCACGACTTATCAAGTCGTGTCTGCCCAAGGTACTATATAATTACAATCATCTGGTCACTCCAAGACATTGAAAAATACAGTAATTGATAACTGTTAAAAGTGTCTTGCAATAATAAATTGAAATATTCTCTTGGAACAGCAATACATTCAATATTCAGTACTAATATCTACAGAAGTTTATCATCTTTTACATGGTATCAGAGCGCTGGTTCTGAAGGATCCGAGCGGTTGATAAAGTTGAGTGATTAGATTTAGATTGAATACATTACATTCTCCATGGCAAGCATTATCAGATTCGAAGATAGGCTTGAGGGGGCTGACAACTTTCAACCATGGAAGTTCAAAATCATAATGATATTGAAAGAAAATAAAGTCGAATCCTTCATAAGAGAAGACAAGACAAAACCAAAGGATGAACCTGAGAAATCAACTTGGAGTGAAGGAAATGATAAAGCAATGAAGATCATTACCGATGGAGTTAGAGACCACATTGTTCCAATATTGACAAAATATGAAAGGGCATATGAGATGTTTAAGGCATTGGTGAAAACTTATGAGATAAGTAATGCCAGCAAGAAACTAGCCTTAAAGAGGGAGATAAATCACACAAGTATGAACAAAGGTGAAACAATCAATTCATACTTTATGAGAGTCTCGGCCCTAAGAGATCAATTATCAACACTTGGCTATGAAATTGATTGTAAGGAATTGTTATTGATCGCATTAGATGGTCTGCCTGAATCTTGGGAGACTTTTGTCTCTGACATAAGTGCTAGGTCTAAATTTTCAAAATTTGACCGACTGAGAACATATTGCCTCCAAGAGGAATCAAGACTAGCCAAGAAAGGACTAAAGAAGAAAACCATTGACGAAGATCTTCATGTACTAAATGTGGATACCCACAAGAAGAGGAAAAGACACTTCAATAAAAGGAAAACAAATCGTGAAAATAGTAAGAGAGATATGTCAAAAGTGCAATGCTTCAGATGTGATAAATATGGACATTATGTAATAAATTGTCCATACAAGAAGCATCAAGCTTCATTCACCAAAATAAAGAAGACTAAGGAAGAACCTAAAATTGAGAAGTTTGTGTTATATTCCGCACTTTCAAATCAAGTCTCAAATAAAAGTACCTGGGTTATTGATAGTGGGTTCTCAAGACATGTTACAGGATTTAGAGAACTACTAGACTCTATGGTAGAAGAATCCGATGAGGAAGTAACTATTGGAGATGACTCAACTTATCCAGTAAAAGGTGTTGGGACATGCAATATAAAATTTAAGACTGGTATTTCCATTCAACTTACTAGAGTTTTGTTTGTTCCAGGTATCAAGAGGAACCTGGTATCCATATCCGCACTTGAAGATAATGGATATAGAGTAACCTTTATGGATGGTAAAGTAAAGGCTTGGCCAAATAACTCTACCATCAAGAAAGCCCAAACCATAGGTAGAAGGCAAGGTTGTCTATATGAAGTTTGAACTATGTACAAAACCAAATCAAGTTCTAATCAATGAGATCAGTAACACAAATGAAATGTGGCATAGAAGACTAGGGCACTTAAACTTCATGGCTCTATCTTCCATGGAAAATTTAGTCACTGGATTACCAAAACTTAAACAGTATCACCCTGGGGCATGCAAGAGGTGCGCCTTAGGTAAAAACACTAAAGGGGCATTCCAAAACAGTAAACCAGAACAAATAATGTATTAGAATTAGTTCACTCAGACTTATGTGGATCAATGTCTGTTCCGTCAATAGGAGGGTGTAAATACTATGTAATCTTTGTTGATGATTTCTCCAGAAAGCCTTGGATCTATTTTCTTAAACATAAAGAATTTGAGGAGATCCTGAAAATGTTTAAAGACTTCAAATCACTTATTGAAAAATTTTCTGGGAAGAAAATCAAGACCCTAAGGATAGATAGCGGAAAAGAATATACATCAAACATTTTTAAGGAATTTTGCAAAGAAGCCGGGATTAAGAGAGAGTACATTGTTCCTTACAACCCTCAACAGATTGGGGTTGCTGAAAGGAAAAATAGAAAAAATGTTGAAGCTGCCAAGGCAATGATTCTTGATCAAAACCTTGACACTTCTCTTTGGGCAGAAGCATCAAATACTGCAGTATATATTCAAAACAGATGTCCACACTCTCACATTGATAGTAAAACTCCTGAAGAAGCTTTCTCAGGGTCAAAACCAGACATCAATAACTTACGGATATTTGGTTGTCTAGTATACATACATGTACCCAAAGAGAAGAGAGCAAAGCTAGAACCATCTGGAAGGAAAGGTATTTTTGTAGGATATAGTGAAACCCCAAAAGCATACCGAGTATATATACCTGGTCAAACCCTGATTGAACTAAGCAGGGATGTAATCTTTGAGGAAGACATAGCATTCTCTAGAGCTAGAAATTCCATGGAACCAGAGATACATGCTTCTCCACAAGAGGAACCTACACCTGAGATTCAGAGGGAGTATTCTGAGGAAGAAGAAAATGAGGAACAACTCACAACATTGAAAAATCCCAAGAAGAGACCTCTCTGGACCACTAAGATAATAGAAGTAGCAAAGTCTTATGGAGCTCCCTCAGGGACGTCCAGGGAAAGTAAAAGACCCACAAGATTATCTAGTTATGTAGCCCTAATGAGTGAACTCTCAAAATTAGAATTTGCAAGTGTTCCAGATGCTCTTCAGCAACAAGTATGGAAAGATGCCATGACAGAGAAATATCAGTCTATTATAAAGAATAATGTATGGGAAATTATGCCTAGACCCAAAGAGAAATAAGTGGTCACCTCTAAATGGTTGTTCAAGATCAAACATGCTACAGATGGAAGTATAGAGAAGTACAAAGCAAGGTTTGTAGCCAGAAGCTTCTCACAAAAGGAAGGGATTGACTATGAGGAAAGTTTTGCTCCAGTTGCCCGATACACTTCAGTTTGAGCAGTCCTAGCCATTGTAGCTGCCAAAGGATGGAAAGTACATCAGATGGATCTAAAGACTGCTTTCTTAAATGGAATCATTGAAGAAGAGGTCTACTTGGAACAACCTGAAGGTTTTGAGATCCATAACTCAAGAACTCGTGTGTAGATTAAAGAAAGCCCTATATGGACTTAAACAGGCTCCTAGACCTTGGTATGAGAGAATTGACAACTACCTTATGATGTTAGGATTTTCTAAAAATGATGCTGACCCAAATCTCTATTTCAAACAAAGTAAAGGTGATATGTTAATATTAATATTATATGTTGATGATCTATTGATTATAAGAGAGGATCACCTCATTCATCAATGCAAGAGGGATCTAGCCACAAAATTTGACATGAAAGACTTAGGGCTATTGCACTACTTTCTTGGCTTAGAAGTGTGGCAGAAATCAGATAGCATTATCCTGAATCAGGGAAAGCATACCATTGACATATTAAAGAGATTTGGTATGACAGATTGTAGACCAATGTAATCACCTATGGAAACTAACTTTCATAAACTAAAGGAAGCTGCAACAGAGTCTCCTTCAACAAATTCTACTTTATACAGGCAGATTATTGGGTCTTTAATGTACTTGGTAAACACTAGACTAGATATTTGCTATGCAGTAAATGCATTAAGTTAGTTCATGTGTGACCCTAAGGAAATTCATCTTGTTGCTGCAAGACATATAATGAGATATCTTCAGGGTACTCTAAGATATGGACTCAAATATGAAAAGATTGACTTGGATCTTCATGGATTCACTGATTCAGATTGGGCTGGAAGTGTGCCCGATCGAAAGAGCACCTCAGTATGTTGCTTCGGTTTGGGATCAGCTATGATATCGTGGATCAGTAGAAAACAATGGCTGCTAGAGAAGCAGTATGGCTTAGAAAACTACTTGTTGGGTTATTTGGTAAACCACTAAAACCAACTATTATCCACTGTGATAACCAAAGTTGTATCAAGTTATTAGTGAATCCAGTATTTCATGACAGATCCAAGCATGTTGAGATTCCTTATCAGTATGTGAGAGACATGGTAGAGAGGAAGGCGATTCAGTTGGAATATATTAGTACAGGAGATCAAACTGCAGATATTCTTACCAAAGCACTCCCAAAGGTGAAAGTTGATCACATGAGGAAAAATCCTGGTATGGTTGAATTGTAAATTTGATTTGTATTAATATAATAAAGATGTTTAATGTGTAAACTTCTTATGGGCTCATCCATCCTGTGTACATATCTAAGAGGTGACGACTTCTTAGTGAATGAACACTTGTATTTAACATTATAAGGTGACGATCTTGTAATGCGGAATCGTTATGGTAGACATTTTGCGATGTTAGTGCACATACCATAATAGGGTTATATGTAAGGAGAATGTAACGTTCTCTAGTTACTATATCCTTGTATCACGATCTTAGGTGATATGGAAATCAGGTATCACGATCTAAGGTGATTCCTCATATTATGATCTAAGCTGATATGTAAAATCAGGTATCACGAGTTAAGGTGATTCCTCACTTCACGAGTCAAGGTGATGTGTAAAATAGGCATCATCTGTATGGTGATTCCTCATGTCACATGTTATGTGATATGTAAAACATTATATCACAAGTAAGGTGGTATATAGCAAATTATCTTCCCTAGCTAAGAGGGAGTGTTGGAAATTGATAGCATCATTCAGATAATTAATATATAATGAATATATATATATATATATATATATATATATGTACATATTAATGTATTTGTAATTGCTATTCCATATCCATTAATATATACATATATATTTATTGAATACCTAAATGTACATATTAATGTATATGTAATGGCTATTACATATCCATTAATATATACATATATATTTAATATTTATTGAATATATCTGAATATGATTAAATCTATCAATACCGATTATGTCGGTTTACTAATACTGTTATTATATAACAAATGATAATCACCGATAAGTATCGGTTTTCACCAGTGATCAATATGTTGATGTCGATGAGTATCGACTGCTATAATAATAGCGATTACTGATTATTGCCACCGATAGTTATCGGTTATTAAACATGCAATGAATATCAAAGTCTATGAGTATTGACTATTATGAAACGATGCTTATTGTTTGTATTACTGATAGTTATCGGTACATAACATATGACTTGTAATTATGTAAACGATGGGTTGTGACTTGGACAATCACGGCTTGGTAAGTCGTGACTGCCCAAGGCACTATATAATTACAATCATTCGGTCACTCCAAGACACTGAAAAATACAGTAATTGATAAGTGTTAAAAGCGTCTTGCAATAATAAATTGAAATATCTCTTGGAACAACAATACATTCAATATTCAGTACTAATATCTACATAAGTTTATCATCTTTTACAATTTCTTTATTTCAACCATTCTTGGCAAGAAGAAAAAGAAAAAGCAGGAGTAAGAAAGTTTTCATTTTTGAGTTGCAAGATGAGGGTTTTCAATTTTTTTAATTTGCTATGTATTCAGCTTCTAAATGTCTATGGTGAATGGTTTATCCATGTTATGATAGCATTAATCTTTTTTGTCTTATTTTCCACCTTGAAATGAGCCTTCTCATTATTATAATTGCTGCCTTTGGTTATTCACATACTCAGCGATGTTATTAAGGATTGTTTAAATATTTGTTTTTAATCATAGTCTATATGATCCTAATTCTATCTTCCTTGCTGGCTTAACATATGAAATTGCTGCTTAAGGTTATTATTGACTACAGCATACGTTTTAGAATTGATATTAATATAATATTAAGAATGAATCTTAATAATGTTAAGAATTGATATTAATATAATATTAAGAATTGACTTAATATTAATTGTTAATTATTTATTGCATTATTAATATTAAGAAATGATATAATAATAATTATTAATTATTATATCTTTATTCATATGATATTATATTATTGATATTAGGAAATGATATAATATTTATTATTAATTACTGTATGTTATTAATGTCAAGAATTGATTATTATTTACATATTAAAGTATGATTTATCTTATTTTTATTTTTATTTTATTATTATTCTTTTTTAAATCCTGTTTCTAAAAGGAGATTATCGTTAGGGTATTTTTCAACGGGGACATCACAGAGTCCACCACCCGGCATGTGGATTTATTCATATATGAATAGTACGCATGCAAAGGGATTTTGCCTGATTCAACTTTATGTGCAAAATATTAAGGGTCAAAAATGACCATTCTGAATCCTTCTGGTAATGCAGATGCAAAAACACAATAAATTGCATCTGGTTTTGCCTCTGAAAAATATCAAACCAAGCCCTGAGACTCTGCAACTGAACATGATAGTACCTTTACATGCATAGAATCCAAGGAGCCAACTCATTTTGCACAAGTCATTTGACACCAAAATATTGATCCATGAAAATAGCCATCTAGAAAGCAAAATACTGCGCATACTGAAAATCAGAAGAAATCGCATTTGGTTTGGGCTTGGAAAACATATTAAACGAAGTGACTGGACTTTGAAAATGAATATGTGGGCTCACTGATATGTTTGCAATACAGGGGAACCCACCTTCTGTCATAACAATCAACTGGTAATGAAATGTGAACTCTCAAAGTAGGCTATCCTGATTAATCTAAAAATGTTCAAGATGCAGATCTGTGTTGAGCCCTTGAACTAGGTACTTAAAAAACTCATCAAAACTGACTGTGGGAAGTTGAAAGTGGAAAAACACACTTAATGATAGGTAAAGGCATTTTGTATGACAATCAGCAGATATTCAATCATTCAATCTCAAACTATGCCACTTAAGAAAATTTTGTTTTTTTGCAGGGGTGGTGTCATATTCAGATTTTATTCAAAACCACTTCAAATTCTGAAGGAATATGAAGGTGCCAACACACTCTAATACCCTTTAGTTTAACTGTGCAGGCAAGTTTAATCGGTACAGCTGCAACAGCATACCTTTTGGAAGATGGAATTCAATGGGGAGGGGCTCCAATAGTTAAAGTAAGGTCGATGTGTTTTTTATCTGAATATTCTATATATTTGAGGATAAATAGTTAATTTTAAAATGTTATGCTTCTTTTTCTAATTGTCTTTTCTTGTACACAGGGTGTGCGTGATGCAGCTGTAGAGTTATTGCATCCATTGGTAGCTGTGCATGCAGAGGTATGCTTAATTAATTAAAACTTGGCTTATAAATGCATTGATTTCTGTAATCTTCAGTTTTGTGCTTTATGATGCATAAAAATTATCACAGAACATGTTTCCTTTGCATTATATGATTTTACTTTTCTTGTTTGGTACTTTTTGTAGAGAATTGCCTGTAAAATTGAAGAGATCTCTTATATCTACATAGTAGCAATTATGTTAATTTATCCCCTCTTTCTCTTATCTACACAATATTCATTTCAATATGATGCACCTCCATTTCATCTTACTTCAAACAATTAAGAAGTTGGTGGATTGCTCCGACCTGCCCAAGTTTGTATCTAAGATTATATATCAAAAGCTATTGAGTGGAATTTCTACTTCAATCATAGTTGCTAAGAGATGCAGTGGTATGTTATCGAGATGGGGACTGGGATACCAATCTAATTAGGCTCTTCAAGTAAATGAATAAGAAGGGAAATTATACAGCAGGTCGTATGCAAGGGAAATTACCAAGTATTAACCAAACATATAATATTTGATCAACCCCTCAAAAGCAGTGATTCCACCTATTAATTCATTGGCAAAGGAAAATAACTTGTTAAGGAAATAAACAGATTAATCCAAGTTAAGGAAGGGTGTGGGTATGAAGGGGCATCGCCAAACAGGCGAAGAGACACCTCTACCTCTAATGGTGGGGTCCATAGGGAGAGATATAACCTTCCGCCACCCAAGGGGAGATATAAAGAGTAAACCCAGCAGTTCAGGATAGGCATCAAACAAGATAATATCTGATTCAAGGCAGTCATACCCACAAATAGAAGAACATGATATTATAACTGCAATTTGGTATGAAGTATTGATTCTTATGATAGACAGCATGGGGGATCTTATGCATAATTACTCACTTGTGGATAATGTGTACATACTACAATCTGAGAATATAATATTATTATGTGATCTTTATATATGGAATATAAGTAGCAGCAGACATCGATAAAGGGTTAATCTGATGTAAAGAACTCAAATCAAATTACACAGTCCTTGTGCATTATATCGAACTAATCAGATCTGATTTACAAGGATCTTAATCATAGAGAATCAATCATACTGATGAAAGATTAATCTAATAAAAAGAACTCAGATTGAGTTCTATAGCTTTTGTGCATCACATCAGAATTTGGTATGAATGGTCAATATTTCATGCAACCAATCTACCTATATCCATTAATAAGTTGGAGGAAGTAAGTTAGGGAAATACATTTTACAGGCTCTCCCGAACTAAAGTATGCCACCCCAAGAGATGGAATTGGTCATAGTTGGACATCGCTGCCTCTTGTGGGCTGAGAGGCGAATTGATTAACCCAAGGGATGAAACTGGTCATAGTTGGACGTTCCTGCCGCACGTGGGATACCTGAAGGATTGTAACTGGTCATAGTTTGACGTTCCTGCTGCTTGTGGGATAAGGGGCAAGTTGCCATGATGCGAATGCTTCATGCTCTTAGGCTTAGTTGGGCTAGGTAGTTTACTGGCATCCTTTCGAGTTTCCTACTAGACTAATTTATGATTGGTTATGAGATGGTTAGCTAGACATAATGCCTATCTTAATCTCCTTATTCATTAACTGATGTAATTGTTCATTATTTCTCAATATTGTTAATGGCTAACAAAGTTCACTTTGTGAGTTATTGTTGGAATTGTAGTTAATGTGAAAAACAGGTAAAATCGAATTTGAGGACATTACAGAGAGCTGCCTATGTTGCACTGGACCTATAGCTAACAGCATTGCAATGAATGACTATATACTACAAAGAAATAAATGTAGTCATTAGAAATTGTGGGTATGGGGACATGGATGAAGTCCACATTCCTAATGTGGAGTTTTCTTGTAATTATGATTTTTAATTGATCAGGGTCTATTGTAAGTGAGATGAAGTTATGATTCGACTGTTTTCAAACTTTTCTATCTTTAAAAAATTTGAACACTTCTTACTGAGCATATATCTTTGTAAATTATTTTTTGAGAATTAAAAAAAATTACTGGACACTGGGCATTGTGTGCAATATTTTGAATCTATATACTGTAAAACAGCTATCAATAGTGTATATTCTTGCATGCCATGATTTTAAACTTTGGACCATGCTCTTCTTGTAACTTACACTGATAATTAACAAAAATATTGAACGCCTTACCTCTCATTTTGATTTGATATGCGACTGAAGATTATTTCCTTCATAACTTCTTAAAGTTTTAAATTATTCCAGCAGTTATCAACCAACTCTTTTCTCTGGATCTACAGTTGATTAAATAGTCTTAGTCCTAAATAGTATAATGTTTCATCAATCAATTATTAATTAAGAATAATATAATAATTTAATATTGAATATTAAATTTTATATGATTAATAATAATATAATATATATATTATATTATTATTAATCAACATATATTATATGTATTCTAATGATCATACGACTGAAGCTACAAACATTAACACTCCCTCTTAGCTAGGGAGGATGATCAAACAGAATGTGTAGTGGTCTCCTATGTCAACACTTATGACCCTCACCATAGCTATACAAAACATCAACACTCCCTCTTAGCTAGGGAGGATAAATCAATCCAATGTCAACACTTATATGACACTTGACAACATCAATCATATGATGTAAGCAATAAAAGTATCATCCTCATGATGTAATCAATAGAAACATAGTCTCAAGATGTGGATTGCCTCCATCGACGATTCTATCCACAAGCTCTCGTGTGGATTGCCTCCATCGGCGATTCTATTCACAAACTCATGAGCTTTAGAGTGAATTGCCTCCATCAGCGATTCTATCCACAAGCTCTCTTGTGGATTGCCTCCATTCACGATTCTATCCACAAACTCACGAGCTTTAGAGTGGATTGCCTCCATCGGTGATTCTATCCACAAGTTCTCGGGTGGATTGCCTCAATCAACGATTCTATCCACAAGCTTCTCAAGCTTTAATGTGGATTGCCTCAATCGGCAATTCTATCCACAAGTTCTATCTATTATGATTTGTTTCAGCCATCACAAGATGTCTATCACAATAGAAGGTCAAGTTATTGTAAGATCGTCACCTTCCAATAACTTTTACAAATACTAGTGATAATCATTTGGAAGTCGTCACTTCCTCATGATGTACGCAGGGGGCAGGCCCATTAAAAATATGGAGTCACACACATGACATCCATCATGCCTCAGCGCAGAGGGTGAAAACAAGGGATTTCACTTCGAACTTCTCTCACAGA
>MU227609.1:26744-48893 GCA_018584345.1 Thuja plicata | reverse complement strand
ATGTCAGAGAGAGATTACAAATAGCTTATAAACTAAACTATCTCATACGGAAATACCAAAGATAGAAGCATGCAAGATTTTACTAGCCAATATTATAGCATAAATTTCAAACTCAATAATTCATGTGTATTAATAAAACATGGAATACTTATCTGAAGTTTCAAATATTTCCTTTTGTAGGGTGAGCTCATATAGGAAATATAAATTCTCATCAAAATTTGGAGTTGTTTGCGGCAGACACGCTGCAGGAGATCGTAATGTTGTTCGTGCTAGCCATGTCGACGACCTTCATGCAGAGCGACAGCCTAAAGTGGATGATCACCATTTTCTCACTCTTCACTAAGGATGGTTCAAATGGAAATGTAACATTGGTTATTATTCCCCCCACAATGTACAATTCTCACTCTTATATCGTTGAACAATACTCATGTCTTCTTGTGAAATGACTTGATTGCTCCAAGAGAGGTGACACTCTTTAATTAATTATTTCTTTGTAGAAAGAGACACTTCTTTGAGTACATTCTTCTTTGTTAATGCTTGACCACGATCATAACAAATTAATATATCTCTTTAATGAAAGCCACTTTCGCCACTTTCAGGGATTTCACATAGACCCGTACACAGTCCGTCCTAACTTTTGAAATCCACACTATCTCTCCAATCGCTCCGGTGAGATTCTTCAAAATTTGTTTTTCACCAACATATCCGAAATTCATAAAAATCCAACCGTGGATTTGTGAGATATGGTCCCTGTACTGAGACTGTATTTTCTGAGACAGTCACACATTCACCATCAACAAACTACTCTCTTACATTTGCAGTATGGCTCTGATACCATGTTAAGTTTTAGGATAGCTGCAAATGTAATAGCACTCTATGTTGTATGTGTTTTCCAAATGCAACAATCTCTCTTTCATTTATATTGGGAATGAGGCTAGGAGAGACATGTCCCTTCATGGGACGTCTATTCTTTATTATTTATAAGAAAGGACATGCCTCTTTCCATTAATTATAATTTAATCAATCTTATAATGTTTCATCAATCAATTATTAATTAAGAATAATATAATAATTCAATATTGAATATTAAATTTTATATGATTAATAATAATATAACGTATATATTATATTATTATTAATCAACATATATTATATGTATTCTAATGATCATACGACTGAAGCTACAAACATTAACATTGTTGATGTGCTTATTGATCAGCTTATCCTCTCCCCTGAATGTAAATTTCTCTATTGGTGAAAATTAGAACTTTGTAGTAGAGAAGGCGGTCCCTTGTCTCAATCTACTTGAGACAAACACATTCAAATGGGTTGAAGGATGTCATTCTCTTTTTCTTCTAAGTTGTGCAAATTTTTCACAAGTCCTAGCTGAATCTATTCTTTTTGTCATTTTTCAAATAGCAAAAACCGACACCATTTGTAGGTATTCACAATATGTATTCTTATGGGAAATACTATGCTTGAATGCTTCTTTCTTGCAGTACTCAAAATGGACATTTACTGTAATCTCCATTGGATTTTGTGGGAAATTTCGTGTGTCCTTTTAGAAATATTTTGTGTTTCTGAGTTGTTTCTTCAGTTAATATTAAATTAACACCTTCCTTTCACAGTCAGCCAACAATCCTTTCCTTTATTCAGTAATAAATGAGTTTCTTTTTTATTAAATTTCCATTGATTCAAAAATTTTGGTCTCTTGTGCTGCCGTGAATTTTTGCCTCTCATTTTTATAATCAGCAACAGAACCTCTTTACTGTTGTCCTAGGTTTGTCCTTACTTTTATGGCCTACACAACCATTTGACCTATATTGGCTTGGCATGAAGGCTGCCTATGGACTCATTATACTTTACATAGGGCAGCCTATTTTTCTATTTCATCAGTTGATAAGATTCCTGCTTACTAGTTGTAAACTTGTAACTACCTAAATTACCTATATTTGTGAGACTTTAGAACACTTTTATGTGGACTAATTAGTAATTACTGTCCATTTAAAAGATAAAAACAGATTTTTGAATTGTCTGCCAAGCAATGTTATTTTAATCTCTCCGGAACAATTGTGGAAGTAGGGATTGCTCATGATATTTGTCCTGATTAAGGTCTTTTTGAAACTGGATGGTTCAATCCTTCTTGATTTTAATGGTTTTCTCCATTCATGGTTGGTGAAATATACGTATTTGAATTAAATTTACTGGATTGGCAGTGCATGAATTCTATTTGTTTCTGAAGAAATGCTTGTCCTTGCTAATACAATTTGTATGCTTTGCATTCCAGGTACATTCTGGTACTAAGCCATTCCTTGAGAATACCTTAAGTATTCTTGTTGAGGGATTAATGGATACATTACTTGGTGTTTTTGGGGAGAACAAAACAAAGGCATTGAAATTTCTTGATGTAAATGGTTATTGCCAGCTCATGCTTGAGGTGAATCCTGCTGTTACCTCGTTATTGTTTTTTAATTTTTTTCATTCGTAGTAACTATACTGAAATTTTGGTGGAATTTCCTATTTGTTGAAGATTAGTAAACAGTATTTGGTTTGTAATATTAATATTTATTGATGTTCTAAAATGGTAGCATACCTTCCAAATTGCACTTTCAGAATTTTTTTTTAATTATTCAAACCATAGAAGCAATGCTCTCAAAAAATTGCAAATTTATCTTATCTCATCCCTATGGTATTTCCCTGAAATGTCATAATAATTTGAAAAAACCAGTCAAATGAGATATTTACTACTAAGATTATGATTAAATTCTGATATAATTGCAACTCAGTTTTCCATGTTTTACCTGTTTTTCAATTTGTTGAACGAAAAATTAAGAGGCTCTGGGTTTTTTTCGATTTCTGTGGCAACTTTTTTTCTTATTTTTTTCCAAAACCTAATCCTATCCCCATTGTTTCCTGATTTAATCCTTATAAATTCACTTTTGGTTTGCCGAGTTATTCTTGTGAAATGTTTCTGCTGATATGACTTAAACCAAAGAAGAAAAAAATGCCAAAAAATTGCAATTAATCAGGAATCACCACTGCTGGCAATATTTCCGACAGTTGCAATTTTTCAAAATTTTTGCACCCAACTACTGTTGAACAGCTTTTTTCCTGTTGAAACGTGTTTGAATCAGATTTAAACGAGATTAAATTCTCCACAACCTGAATTTTAGTTTTTTGTGTGCTTTTTTACCCCTTTTTAATTGATGTAAGCAGCCAATTGGAGCAATAAATAGGGTTTTCATTTGATCTTTAGGCAAACAAAAAATACTCCTGCAATTAAGGCTCACAGTTCAAAATCCCATATATCGTGTAGATTTTTCGTACATCTCATAAAAAGAACCTCTCTACGTAAAACCCTATTGAAATCAACAATGGATGAGAAGAGTCCTTTGAAATTCATGAGCATAGGGCTGCTACTGTCATTTCTACAGAGATAAATCATCAAATTAAATTACAATTGACTTTTATTTCAGTCAGAAGCCCATCACAGATCAACGGCTAGGTATAAAGTTCCAAGATTTATTGGTGAGGGGAAAACACGAGTTAAATTATCAAATTATTTAATTCGGTGAACTATTAATTATTCTTTCTTTGTACTTTGATTTGTATGAGTCTTTACAAAATGCTTTAAATGACAAGAAAATGAAATTATTGACAATCTTAAGCATTATATATATATTTGCTCCATAAAGTGGGACAGAAGTTATAGTAATGGCATAGTTAGAAATTGGACTTAGACTCGGCAAAAACTCAGGAAAGGACTTGGTAAAAGAAAAAAAATTGTAGTTTTACAAAAAAACAAAAAGAAATTAATGCATTTAGAGAATATAAGAGCCATAATTGAAACATTACACATGTCATATGATCTCCAAACACTCAATATTAGAAATTCCATCATTCATACTCATAGTTTCAAACTTAAAAAATTTAAAATGTATAACAGAAGCATAAGTTTATAAATGTTTGCAAAATTACATATAATGATATGTCCAAATGTGGAAAACAGCAAACTAAAGACTACATCTTCCTCTTTCCTCTCCTAATATAACTCAATTTTTCAGACCTTGAACTAGTAGGTGCTGAGGTATCTAAAATTTAAATGACGAGTTGATTCTTCTTCTTCAAGATCAAAGTCCTCATCTTTTGCCGCTTTGGTCTTGTTTCCTCCCCTTTTTCAAACCCTACAGACATGTTTTGAGCAATAACATATAACAAAAGTGAGGAAAAGTGAAAAATAAAAATATGTTTTAAGGCTGACTGCGTTTGAAGATAGCGCCGAGAGTCATTTGCAAAATCTCAGGAGTCCAATGTTCAGGCTCGCAAGGACTTGGCTCGTGAGTCCTTCCAAGTCCGAGGTGAGTCCAAAGAGTTTTCGAACTATGGGTAATGGTATGTGTGTGTCTATATATATATATATATAATTTATATAGTATGGGATACTAGGTGTCCAGATTTACAGGAAGATTACAAAATAAGGTTTGTCCATAGACAGCCTAAACATGACGATAATACCGCCACTCATCTGAGAGATCAAGCTAAACATATGACAGGAGCCAAAAAATGCATTTCTACAAAACCTTCAATCATATAATCAAACAAAAAGGACCCTCGAGAGCCAGCACCACAAAACCACACAGAGGAAAACATAGAAACCAGGAGCTGATATCATTTCGAGCAAAACCGCCATTTTTGCAAAGACTTTTACCTTATCATACCACCCTTCATAGTTGAGAGCAATTTTGTCGTCTTTCTAGCACTGCAGCCACCTGCTTCGGGAAAACCTAGCATAATAGCCAGGTTTGCCCAAAATTTCAAAAAACACCTTTGCTCCATCCATCATTTTAGGCATCCTCATAGAAACCATCACCATAGACCAAATCTACAAATTCATCCAGCCACAAAAAGTTATCTAAGTCGTCGATTCCTACCCACTTCCTTAGGAGATCCCTACCAATGCCTGCCCACCTCCGATGCTGCGCTAGACTCTCCTTATTCATGTTGAACAAGAATTGCTGCTTCTCCACCACCATACTAGGCTGCCACATTTTAGGCATACCATGGGGCCAAGGAATGCCCATACCCAATTCAGCCAATACGACAACATCAATGTTGTCAAATGAGAAACTCCTCAAAAACTGCATGCATTAGAAGTAGCTTTTCCACCTTAGTCCCGGCCAAATCCAGTAAGGACACAAGAAATCTCGAAGTGATGTCCGAATTGACTCTGTATCTATCTGTTAGTGGATGCTCTAAATTCACTTCCAAGCACCATTTGTATAGCGTCATTATTTATAAGGTTAGGAATTTTGCTCATAGAATGAAGCCTAGGTCTAAGATAAGACCTATAAATGCCATTTGCCTTTTACTACTTTGTAGGCAGATGGGAGTATCCATTAAAATGGCAACCTACAAAGAGGGCACTAAACGCTACAAATTTCTTCCTATCTCTCAAGACATCGAATTGCTATATCATCTTTAAACTGCGAAGGCGATTTATAGCCGAAGCCTCCAAGTTTCCCATAGTGCACCAACCGTTGTCATGATAGAAACATAAATGCACACAGATGGAAAGTATCACCACCTTATCTTGAATTTGGCAACTGGGATGATGATGATCTTTGGCAGCCTGCCAACTTATGTCACAAATGCCTATTTAACATTTGAGGTGTCCGTCCTATTATCTCATCCTGCAAGATGCCATCCACATGTATGTTCTTGACACCATTTTAACCTACTATGCCACCAATCGAGGGAATCTTACTCTTCAATTATTAGTGTAACGAGTTTTGAGATAGCCATATCACATCCAATCTTTCCCAAGATGACAGTGCATGTGTGATGTTTTGAGGTAAAAATGATAAATCGCTATATCTTCGAGGTGTGTTATGTCAAATCAATTCGGTAAGCAGCACTTTCTATGAAATCATTTCATTGAGAAGTCCAGTGGCACCAAAATACTTTACATCAGCCTCCCAGTTTGCCATTTCATCAACTTCCTTATTTTCTTCCTTTTACACGTGGTTAACTATGTAGTATGTACACTTCAGTGATGTTTAGCAGCTCCAGATTCTCTCCAGCATGGCATTAAGCTTCCAGTTAGGCATATGGCCCGCCCTAATTACATTCATCGCAAGTGCTGAATCCCCTTCAATCTTGACCCTGTCAACTTCCAAATCTCTACAGATAGTTATCCGTGAGGAAGTGTGTTCAGTTATACTACATTGTTAGTATTGAGTCATTGACATCTAGGGGAACTACCAACCTTCCGACTGTTTCCCCGCTCCACATCCTGATAATGCATCCGGCCCTGGAGGGGACAAGATTACCCCTCAAAGTACCGTTAAAGTTCAGTTTATACCAACCATAACTGGGTGGGAACCATTTTTGCCTGGCTTCTAGCATTGCTTGAATTGCGTGTCCCATCCCCAATGACTGTGGTGATTCTTAGCCCATTCCATGAAACCTCGTTTGCCCATCCCATTAAGTAAACTTGCCCTTTTGTATTGTATTGATGTTGGTTTTATTGTTGACCACTTCCCCCTTTGCAGCCTCCACCTTAGTTTGAACAATTCTATTGACAATTCCTTGCCATCAAATATTCTGCAATTTCATTCTTTCTAGATTTCCTAGATAAGGAGAGACAGGCAGATGATCCATAGGCAGTTAAGGAGACTAGATCTTGTTCTAATCGACCACCCTTGAAAGACGCTCATGATGTCGATTAGCGGGGCAGTGCCCCAACCCAATTTTGCACACATCCACCACCAACATTCTTGGGAAAAGGGGCACCCTAGTGGTAAATGATCCACATTGTCTTCTTCCACCTTGCATAGCACACATTTGGATGGGCCTTCAAAGCGCATCCTTCTAAACTTTTCAGCAGTTAATACTCTTTTCTGGATGGCAGCCCACGCAAACAGCCTAGCATGTGGCACAAATTGCTTGCTCCAACAAAGGCATGTGGGGATCTCTGACTTGGCTTGGGCATCCATCCTTGCAATGATTCTGTAGCCATATTTGGCATTGAAGATGCCATTCTTTGATCTTGCCGATATCAGTTTATCATCTCCAGATATGAAGACCACTCTACGCTCTGTGATGACTCCCATGAGTAAAGCTATTTCTTCGTGAGGGAGAGGCAATGAGTCTGTCTATCCATTCCCATCCTAATGCAGGATTATTTTGGTGCGGCTGCATATAATCTCTGACTTTACTCCCCCAATGAAGTTTGAGGCATGTGGGGATCTCTGACTTGGCTTGGGCATCCATCCTTGCAATGATTCTGTAGCCATATTTGGCATTGAAGATGCCATTCTTTGATCTTGCCGATATTAGTTTATCATCTCCAGATATGAAGACCACTCTACGCTCTGTGATGACTCCCATGAGTAAAGCTATTTCTTCGTGAGGGAGAGGCAATGAATCTGTCTATCCATTCCCATCCTAATGCAGGATTATTTTGGTGCGGCTGCATATAATCTCTGACTTTACTCCCCCAATGAAGTTTGAGGCAAGTCTTTCTGTGGTTAATCGTCATTATGCTATCAATACTGGGAAATCCCCCCAACAAATATTCCCAAAAGAGGGCTGTATTTCCATCATGTATATCCCACAATACATGATCTGAGATTATTGATTTGCAGCTCATCATGAAGTTCCACACCCTTGAACCCCTGGGTGGATTCCCAATCTTGACAAGTCACAATTGTAGTAGAGTCGTTGCTGTTCAAATACTTTGTTTGAAGAATCCTTTCCCATTTCAAATGGGGTTCTCTGAGCATTGTCCAGACCAATTTATCCCCTAATGCTTTGTTCTGCCACAATTAATTTCTGAGACCGACCCGTCGATATTCCTTAGGCTTACAATTTTTTCCCAAGAGATCAGAGCAACTTTGTCTTGTTAAGCAAGACCCAACCCGAAGAATCTTGTAGTTTTCTGTATTATTGACTGATTAGCACCAATAGTGAGTGCTAAGTAGGATTATAGATGGATGGGTAGTGAGGAAATTATAGTTTTTCAACATCACAATTCTCCCAGTCCATGATAACCAATAACCTCACCATGAATTTAATCTCTTACTGATTTTACCCTTTAAAGGATCCCATAGCCTGGATTTCCTTACACCCTGGTCTAAAGGAAGACCCAAGAATGAACAAGGCAAAGTCCCTCTCTTAAAATTGAGAATACTCAAAATCTCTATTTCCTTTTTCAGGGGAGTCAGTAGGAAAAAAAGCGTCTGATTTGTTCTGTTTAACCTCCTACCTTGAAGCTTTGGCGTACTGTATTAAGATTGAAAAAAAACTGACTAAATTCCTTTATTTTAGCTGCTCCAAACAACATGGTGTCATCTGCAAACTGCTGGTGTGTGACCTAAATGCTGCTTGTTACTGTGATACCCTTAACCAAATGGGCCCCTTGCGCACTCCTGATTGCTCGGTCCAACACTTCTGCCATCATGATAAAAAGGAATGGAGACAACGGGTCTCCTTTCCTCAGCCCTCTAATAACCTCAGAATTCTTCCGGTGAGCCGTTAACCAATACTGAGAATCTGGGACTAGATACATAGATGAATATCCAATTGATCCTTTGTTTGCTGAATCCAAAAGCCTCCATCACCTTGTACAATAATCTCCAATCAACTTTGTCTTATGCTTTCCTTATGTCCAATTTAATTAACATTCCTGATTCCTTTGTATTCTGCAATGAATGAATAACCTCTTGAACTATGATTATTCCATCCATTATAGAACACCCTGGAACAAATCTTGTTTGTTCCTTCGAGGTGATGTGAGGGAGGAGTGTTTTGAGCCTATGAGCCAATACCTTGGCCATGCTCTTATACAATGTATTGTAGAGGGAGATGGGACGAACATCCTCTTATCTTGTGGCATTCTCTCTTCTCGGGATGAGGGCTAAACAGGTGTTATTCACTTCTCTAAGCAGTCATCCATAATTTCTGGCTGCATCAAGTGCCCCAGCTAACTCTTCTCCAACAACGTGCCAACATTTTTCAGAGAATCTGGCCGGAAAACCATCCGACCTTGGTGCCTTGTCTGGGTGTAAAATAGTGAGAGTTGTTTCTACCTCTGTAAGTTTGAATTTTGTATTCAAAATTTTATTTAAATCTTCATTTATCTCCCTGGGAATACCTAAAAGCTTCTGATGAGCAGAGAAGTCAGAGCCATCCCTGCTATTTAACAATTTCGAGAAGTCAACAATCTTCTCCCTAATTTCCTTAAGCTCCTTTGTGAATGTCCTGTCCCCATCTTCTAATCTAGAGAAGCAGTTCAGATCTCTCCTTTGTTTACTGATATTATGGAAGTATTTAGTGTTTTTGTCTCCTGCCTCAATCCATGTCTTCTTGGATTTCTGTCTCCAAATACGTGTTCCTTGTAAAGCATATCTTCATAGTCCTTCATGAGTTCTTTTTCTCTTAAATGGCTATCCAACGTCATTCCATTTAAAATTACCTCCTCATTTAACTTTTTCAAATCATCTTCAATTTTATTTTTGGAGCAAATATATTCCTAAAGTGCTCCTTGTTCCACTCTATCAGTCTCTGCTTCACATGTTTCGGCGTTGACACAAAACAAAATTATTTTAAACCCACAAATCTGTCTTCATTCCACCACTCTTCTATCAATTCCATGAAGCATGCATCCTTGAACCACATTTTCTCAAACTTAAAGGGGGACTTTAGTGGTTTCTCCTCCCC
The DNA here is from genome assembly GCA_018584345.1 of Thuja plicata. Taxonomy (NCBI): domain Eukaryota; kingdom Viridiplantae; phylum Streptophyta; class Pinopsida; order Cupressales; family Cupressaceae; genus Thuja; species Thuja plicata. Next base: position 39,173 of record MU227609.1, on the reverse strand, counting down.
AACAATATTGAGTTTAATGGGGTAATGATTTGAGCCAGAGCAAGGCAGAATAGCTCCTTCCAGAGTTTGAGGGAAGGTAGATAAGTCTCCCCCGAAGAAGAATATGTCCAGCTTATCTGCTATTTAATAAATCCCATCCTTCTATTGTTCCAGGTATAAGAGCAATTTCGTAACTCTAACTCTAGAAGGTTATTTCTAGAGACCCATTCTTTGAAGTCCTATGTTTGACCCCCTCTGCCAATACGACCCCTTTTGTCTACATCACAATCATTTTCATATTCAAAGTTTAGGAATTTTACATATCTTATTTTCATATTTGAATATATTTGTATTATTATTTTTTAATTATTGAAACATACACAAATTAACCTTGTAAAACATATACAAATTAACCTTGTAAAAAATTACTATAGATATATTAAGTATGTTTATGTAAAACAAATGATAGATGTTAATTGTTAGCTACATGGAGTTTAGGCTCTTTGCTATTGAATCTTATGTGTTTCTAATCGTATAATTGAAAGCCATAATGACATTATTATATTAATATTATATAATTATTGATTTGAAAAAGGAATAAAAATTTGACAACAGTCAAATCTATAAGTGTGTAAGTCAAGCATTTTTTGAAAGGTTTGGTTGAGTTTTGGAGCTTTGGTTAAAAGTCATAAAACTATGAAAAATACCTTGCCACATGAAGGTCTGTGTGGTTTCAAAGGCTTTTAATTTGGGCTTAGTGGAAGTGTTTGTCCTAGAAATCCAACAATTTCTTCTGATTGTATTTCTGACTGGGGCTTTAGTTTGTCTTGGTGGCAGGGGAAACATTTAGTGTATTTGTGATTGTGAATCAAGTTCTACATTCTTTTTCTTGGTTTATACATGAGTTGTTTTTGAGTTGTAACTTCAATCTTATACTGGTTGTTGCTTGTTTTCTCAATCTGTGTGGTAAATGCAGTAATGTTCATTGTCAATATGGAGTTCAAATTTGTCATTTTAAGGCAGTGTTTTTGAAGTTTGATTCCATCTACCACTACTAACAATTCTTGTTAAATATGTAGAATCTTTTTTTGGCATTGTCCAATTTAGTACTTTCATATACAATCACTTGGCTATGTTGAGAGTTGAGACAGTATGGTCCTAGAGTGCTCCGGCTAGTGTCTATGTAAATCAATAGATCTGATCAGTCAGGGTATTCATTCCTGAGTAGATAAATATTCATACACACTACAGTATTATGGAAATAGTGTGAAAGATGCATGTTGTATGGCATTTTAATTTTTCACAGGCATTGAAAGTTTAGCATTTGGCAAAGCTTGGGATACTATTCTTTAACTCTACTGGTTTCTCTAATGCTTCAGGAGTGCTTTCTAGATTGATCCATAATACCATATCTATCGCGCTCTTTATAACATCTCCTAGGTGTTGAAGCTCCACTTCAATGAACTTGTGGTAGACTTGCGCAAGTTTCAAAGGTTAAAGCTGATTTTTTTAGATGTCTGTTGTTTGCAGTTGGACTACTTTGAAACCATACTGCACACTTACCTGACACCAGCTGCTCTTGAATCTCTTAAATCACTGCGCGATCTCTTATTGGAAAAGGCTTCTGAAACTGTAATTGAATCTTCAGACAATGTTGGCCATAATAGGCGATCGACACGTGGAGGTGGAAGTGAAGATGGCCATACAGGAGATGAAAGACAAGTGTCACCAGATGATTTGATTGTAAGATATTATTTGCATGTGCTAAATCTGATTAATTTATTAACTAAATGTGTTGGGAGAATCAATGATGTATTGCTGAAGGATAATGACACATTTTAAGATAGATATTTTTGGATTGACTGCAGACAATGGCACACCAAATTAGTGCAGACTACCTTCAACTGGAACTAAGGAGGACTCAAATGAATACTGTCTGTTTCAGAGAGGTGTCTGTTCAGTTGGAACCATACCCAAATAAAGGGAGGAATGCATATCAAGCATTCCAAAATTTGGCAGCACCTGGTGCGCATAGCAAAGGTACAGAGTCTATGGGAGCTTCTGGCTATTCTCGTCATAGACGGAAGTTATCAGGATCTAGTTTATCGGATTCAGAGTCAAGTAAGCCTTTGGCAGCAATTCATCCCAGCTCCACCTTTAATCAACCTGGATATTCTAGTTCAGATGTTGGGAGTGAAACTGGAAGCTTAGATGTGAAAGGACGTGGTCCCTTAAATGAGAGGTACTCAAGAAATAAGTCAGAGATGAAATGGAATTCAAGACGAACTGCAAGAGTAATTGACGATGATTTGAGATGAGATATGTATATTGGTTTAAGATTTGTATCATTGAGAAGTGTGTTTCCCTTCTTATCTAAACGAGTCCATATACCATGGTTTGTAAATTTCTGTTTGTAATCCTTCCCATTTTAGTTTATCAGTGATCCCAACAAGTTATTGTTACTCTCGTTTTCTAAAATGACTTTCAACCTTATATATCAGTTGATATAAATGTGTTGACAGTTGATTAATATTTTGATTCCTGATGATGACTCCCAACGGGGTCTTTCCCCACAATAAAGCATATAAATGCCAAGACTTTGTATTCTTTGAAAATTTTCCCAACGCCCAGTAGTTCCTAAATGTTGAGCAGCCCAAGAATGTATGGCTTCAAATTGTGTATAATGTAATGCATATTTTGTTGGAGGGAGACTACTCTTTTATCTCTATTGTTGGGATCTCCTTTTGGTTGTACAGCATGATTTGGGTATTAAAATTGATACACTTCTGTGAGCATAGACGTATATCAAAATTTTTAATCTTTTGGAACAAAATGACGATCAAATTTTAAATTTTTAGGAATCACGTAAATTAAAGTTCTAACATTCAATGAGGCCACTTTGACCCGATAAAACATTGTTTGAGCATAGAGCATTTGGATCTCAATATGCCACTAACTTGTATAAGAAAATGTAATCAGTGTGATGGAAGATGGGCAAATGTATTACATAACTATAGGAATTCAAATGCATCTTTAGAATCTGTATTGGAGTGTTGTACGCTGAGTGCACCTGTTTACGAATTATGAGGTACAATATGCGAGATTTCAAAATAAAGTTTATCATGCATGTAGAATATCGTGTCCACCAATAACATCTTACACATTACATTTAAACAATGTACTGTAAAAAGGTGTGATGAGTCGTTCAAGTAGGGAGAAGCTGTGATTCTGTGCCTTAAATTCTTGGAAATAAATAAACTATAGTAGAAAAGGATATTTGTTTACTAATTTTTTATTTCTTGCATGGTAGGTGTCTCACATCCAGACAATGCTTCTTTGTTCAATCGCTTAGCAATGCTATTGTAAATCATACAATTAATAAATATGTTCTCAATTCCTCTTTTTTTAATAATCTGAAGGAAAGCTAAAATCCTGGGATGGCGATGGTTTAAAAAAATAAAAAAAATCCAGGGATGGTTCATGAAAGATACTATGTTTTTCTTTTATCAGTATAGTGTTCAACGCTCACTCTTAGTGGTGTCTACTTCAATAACTTTACTATATGGCATAGGAGAATTGTCCGAGTATCTCTTCTGTTACACTCTTCATCTTTATTTACCCCATTGCTACTTTCGAATATGGCCTTTTCGACAATTAACTATGTTGCCTGGTTAAAAAAATAATGTTTTACTTTCACAAAGCTTAATATGTAGAAGGATGATTTATTTTTAGGTGAAACTTGATTTGCGGGGTACTACAGCATAGTAGGAATTAGTATTCAATGATTTGGTTTCCAATCTCAAATAAGGAACCGCTAGGCTTGTGACCTGCTTTAGGTCAGTGGCATTTTGGAGGTCTAAAGAGCTCCCATGTAAAATGCTTGGGGAGACCTTATTTGCATCTGAAGGTTGAGAGTTTGACTGAAATTTAAGGCATCCTAAAATAATTTGTGAATCGATGTTTACAATTATCACTGTATATTGTTTTTTGTCGATACATTTGAAGACAATGAATGAATGAATGATTTTAATGACGTCCATGAGGCCCAGCAGCAGCTTAAGGGACCAAAGGTTTAAATTTTACAATTTGCATGTTTAGGTAGAAAAAGTGAAGTCATTAGGGTAACGAATAAGGCAAAGTATGAAGGAAATGCAAATCAAAAGGATTAAGTTTTTAGAATAATGGTTATATTTTACACTGGAGAATTTGAAATTCTTTAGTCGGTGGTAGCAATTTACAGGAAAATTAATTTAGGTTCGGTGGTTATTCTCAATTCTCATTAAGGATGATTATGATTAGTGTTGGTGATTGTATATTTTTTTAGTGGGATGGTCATCATTCTCCTCGGGTCTCACTAAGGATATTTATTATTATTATTATGTTAATTGCACATGATTGATATTGATTGTATATTTTCGAACATGATTATTGTCATTTCTAATTTTCAAGGACCTCGAAGAATTCATATCAAATATATTTTAGATGTAATTATCATCTTTAATCAATGATAGAGTACTTCCTTAACTATAGAATTTTGCTATAAAGAGGCTCAATGGATGGTAAATTTTTAATGTATTATTCTCACTTCTAAATTCTAATAAGTGTTTTGTTAGGTTAATAAAGTTGATGGAATCATATAATTGGGGGAATGGTAAATTCTTCTACCTCTATTTATGTAGTTTTAGAGGAAAAGATAGACTATAATAAGTATTTTATTAGGTTAATAAAGTTGACAGAGTCATATTATTGGGATAATTGTAAATTCTTCTACCTCTATTTATGTAGTTTTAGAGGAAAAGAGGGACTAATTCCACTTACAGTTAAGATGGGCAGAAATGGAAAGAATTTGATGGGTGGAATAAGGTAGAAGAGGCCCTCAAATAGGAACTGTGGAATTTTTATACCATTTTATTCTTTTATGGTGGCTTGGTCATCATTCTCCTCGCTTCTCACTAAGGATACTTATTATTACTATGTTGATTGCACATGACTGATATTGATTGTATATTTTCAAGCATGATTATTGCATTTCCAATTTTCAAGGACCTCGAAGAATTCATATCGAATATATTTTAGATGTAATTATCATCTTTAATCAATGATAGAGTACTTAGTTAACTGTAGAATTTTGCTATAAAGAGGCTCAATGGACGGTAATTTTTGAATGCATCATTCTCAATTCTAAATTCTAATAAGTATTTTGTTAGGTTAATAAAGTTGACGGATTCATATAATTGGGAGAATTGTAATTTTTTCTACCTCTATTTATGTAGTTTTAGAGGAAAAGAGACTATAATAAGTCTTTTATTAGGTTAATAAAGTTGACGAAGTCATATTATTGGGATTATTGTAAATTCTTCTACCTCTATTTATGTAGTTTTAGAGGAAAAGAGGGACTAACTCCACTTACAATTAAGATGGGCAAAAATTGAAAGAATTTGATGGGTGGAATAAGGTAGAAGAGGCCCTCGAATAGGAACTGTGGAATTTTTATACCATTTTATTCTTTTATGGTGGCTTGGTCTTGCCCAAAGATAATGGAAGCAAGTTTTTCATTAAAACTACATCTTAATATCTCCAACTAGTATTTTGTAGTTATTGATAAATCACTTCCATATCCTAAGTTCATTGTTAGGACCTTAGTTGGTATCTTGGTTTTGGTGAAGTAATTCCTAGGTCTAGGCTGACTTCTCATCCCACATCGATGCAAGGTATTGCTGCACCTTGGAGCCATATTGCTTTGCTTCATCTCTTATGTAGTGAACTAAACACAATTTTCAATGTCATTCTTTTCTTTCTCGGTGGCTTAATCTTGCTTGACGATGGAGACAACAAATTGTCTATCACTAAAATTGCTTCTTAATACCTCCAATTAGTATTTTGGGGTGGTTGATGGATCCCTGCAAGATCTTGGGATATTTGTCAGTACCTTGAGTTGGTATGTGAGAATTTCTTATGGAAATGTAAGAATTTATGATGGAATCGATAAATCTAATGCACGCGTCAATAACAAAGATCAAGGTATCAACATAACTCAAAGTCTTTGTTGCTCTTTGTCATCTTTGTAATGATGTTGAAAAAAAAATCCATAACACTTGTAGTAGACTGGTATCAATTATGTCAAATGCAAAAGTGGTATGTCATCTATACATGATCTTACATGCTCTGCTCATATTTAACAAGGGATGTATCATATACCATGTAACATTGCAAATTTGTAATTCATTACTATTGCAATAGACGGTTGTGCTATTCATTATTCATTTGTAGTAGAGAAATTGTGTGTTTGTGCCAATGTTTATTCAAGTTACAAGCAATAGATTATAGTATAAATGTTTCGTGAAGATTAATTTTAAAATGTTTACAATGCAGCAAATGTGCAAAGGTAAAACTCAAAAACCCTTGATTCCTCTATTTATAAGAGAAGTGTGTACATTCAAGGACTTTTCATTAATTGGATCAAAGAGGCTTATTATAGGATGTGAAATCTACTTAGAATTAGTATTGGTTCAATTCCTAAAGATTTGTTCATTATTGCCTTTGATAATTGACTATCACAAGATATAATTTGAAATAACTCAACAAACATGAAATGTTTGAAGGACTTCTCATTTTTAGCTTTGCTCCTAGGAAATGGGTAAGCTCTATGAAACTAATTTACAAAGATAAAATCTATGAAAAAATTGATGTGTACATCAAGGGAACAATTACAACAAACGATTTTCATATATTGCAACTAACATGAAATTTTCTATACAAAAATGTTGACTTACAAACCATATTTTCCTCAATTTCAAAGACTTTATGTAGGAAATTGATTGTGTTAGTTCCCAGGAATAGAACCTATGTCGTTGATATTAGATTATTTGATTATCCATATGTAAATATTAATATTAAATATTTATCTATTTTCTATCACAAAATTTTAAATACTATTTATTTCCTATTGAAAATAGCATTAAATAATTAAAATATAAGGCAAATTAAAATCTTATTTAATGTGACAACCATTACTTTTCTTGAAAATTGATCTATGTAAGCTCAAGAGTACACTCATGTCATTTATGGAATTTTGTGTGAATTACTTTGTCACTGACTTTTAAATTCATCCTCAAGCCAAGATATGTAGACGTGGACAAGATGATGCAAGCTTGTATCATTAACAACCATAGGGTCCACTAACAATTTTTATGTGGCACAAATTTGCAACGTCATGACTTTGAGGTGAGACACTTTGATGAACTTGTGATATGAAGGCCTTGCCTACACAATAGGGAGCCGAAACTTATTTCAATTCCAAAGACTTTATGTAAGAAATTGACTATGTTAGATTTTTAACCTAGAACATAAACCTTGTCATTGATATTCGATCATCTGACAATGCATATGTAAATTATCTATTTTTTTGTCACAAGAGTACAAACAAATTTACACAAGCAAAATAATATAATTATAAAAACCAAGAAATTAATATAAACAAAGGTACATGTATATAGAAGGATAAATGAAAACATTTACATTGATCCATAGGCGTTAATGGAGTATTCATGAATATCAAAGAGACAATCTAATTAAAATTATAGTTATTTTCCTTAATAAATATTAATCAAAATCTTTTTATATTTCATTATGTTTAAATTTAATGAGTTCCTAGGGTATTACCCTAAAACTTTGTCAAAATATCCAAAATATTTACAGAAGTTGAGGTTATTGGCCCACAAACATTATGTCCTCTTTAGACATTTAAGAAAAAGAGATTATTGGATCTATTAAAGAATTTAAGAAAAATTACACAAGACACTAATATAGATAGCCTTCTTCTTCCATGACTTGAGTCATAAACTCATTTATCCAGAGTAGGTCATTGGTAGGCTCTAACATAAATATTTTTTTGAGGAACTGACACCCTTTTTGTGTGTTATTGTCCATTGCAAAGATATCATTGTGTATGAAACCACCCAAGAATGGGTACCGACAAGCCATTGATTGAGGTTCGAAAAAACAATCTATATCTTGTGGTAGAGGAATCCCCACCCTGAGGCATGTCGCTTCCACTACCTCATCAATGCCACCCATGAAATCTTCCTTAATCAACTCTTTGTTGAAAGCCAACACAATGTCCTTATCTTCACTAAGATTAAGCAGAGATTCTACAAATTGAGAAGATATATCTATATTGACTGGATATCAATTTTCCATATTCATGAACTTGGAGCCTAAAATCCACTTAACCATGTGCATAACTACCTCAACATTGACCTCCAAAATCCTTTCTAGATGTTGGATTGAAATGAATCCTAAAAAGGCCATTTTTCCTATAATTAAAACTTAACCCAATTGGAGTATCCATGAGGGTATAATTCATAGAATGCCCTCAATTAGCTCAAGCAATTTGTAGTGCCTCTTGTGTTTGGATTTTGTCATTGCTTATTTTGATTTGAGTTAGACTCTGTTTATTTTTATCTTGTGGCTGATTATATATTATTCTTTTGTAGTGGCATTCATGAGATGCACCCAATTACAGTTACATTATTTTGATCATGTTGGTATCATTGCAGATGTGGATAGTAGTTTATACTGGTAGTTTTAGCGATGATCATATATGCATGATGACTCTACGATGATGTGACATGATGTTATGTGATATTTTCTTGATTATATTATGAGGATACTTGGTTAAACTGAGTTTGACGTGCATACATGATGATACATTGATGATGTTATATTTATCTGTGGAGATATTGTACTACTGACCATGTTATGGTGTTGACCTAGTTCAAAAAAAAGTTATATGCTTATTGTTGTAGTAAAATACTATTGAATGTATTTAATTGGAGGATATTATTATTAACGTGCTTTAAATGATGTTTAAATGTGAAAGTTCAAATATATGAAAATCTATAGTAGTTTGATTATTTTTATATATGTGCTTCAACTATTTTATGTTTTATGTCTGCAAGAGCATGTACACTTGGCATGTGAATGTTTTAGTGATTTTAGGTACGAGGCATCAACTCCACCTGGCACCACAAGTCTAAGTGTGCTCATATCCTCGACAATGGTTCAAGACATAGCACATTGTCCATTCATATTCCCAACCCAACCATCATTCCTAATTTGGATGATAATCCTATATTGCATATGTTATACCTCCATATACCATTTAGGTAATGTCTAGTTACTCTCTTGCACAATTGTGAAAGACATGTGACAAGTGTATGCACATAGTTGGTTATTGGTGAATTGTTGTTGTAAGTTGATTATATTAATGATATTTAAATTATCATAGAGGTAATTTAATATTTTACCAACATATATGTCTTATGTGTATTCAATTTAATGAGAATTGGATGATTTAATTATTTGAGGACATTTTGGATTTTATTTTATATTTTTGTTTGGATTTAATATTATTTTATTTATTTTCAAAATGGAATTGGAGTTCATTTTTCCAACACTTGGTATTTTCTTCCTTATTTTTGCTCTCAAAACCTGCTTGATGGAAATTTGATTTGTTGAGTTTGGGAGGTTTCTTGGAAAGGATTTTACGGGTGTTGGCTCAAACGATTTTGTTGGGTGAATTCTATCAGTTGTCCGGATCTTACTTTTATTGTGTGCGTGTGTGATTCTTTTGAAATTTGAGGATTTCTTGTTTTCTAATTTGTTTCCCATTAATTTTTTTTTGTAAGTTGCTAATGAATTGTGGATTGATTGTAAGCACTTCTCCCCTTTGTATATTTTCATTGATGTATTTTTTTAGGATTTTTATGTTTAAGTTTTTGAAAATGTGGGTTTCATATGGGGAAATGTTGCTCATTTTCTTATGGATGAGTAAATGTGAATTTTATTGCACTTTTGAGGTGTTGTGTATTGGGGACCCAATGGGTTCCACCAGATTTTTTATTTGATGAGTTTGAATTTTTTAGGTTTTTGGAGGTCCATCAATGGTGATAGCCTCTATGACTGGGTTCTAGCCAAGTTTGACATTTTATGGAAAATATATTTTGGTAATTAAAATGTGTTATTCCAATGTGGAATGTTGATATTATATATGGAAATTTTAGTATTCGATCGTTGGGGTCCGTTCTCTTGGTTTTGAGACCAACTGAGTGTGTCATATGTATGTTGGAAATGATAATGTGTAAATGAGATATTTGGTATCATTGTGATGCATGGAATTTTATTTTGGCATGAGCCTAGGATTAGGTCCTAGAGTGAGTCTAAGGAGTACCTCCCATTTGCATCCCCGACCTACAAGTGGTATGCTTGGCAATTGCATACGAGGAGTTGTTAATTAAGTGGAAATTTAATAATAAATTGGAGTAAACACTAATAAGATAATAATATTCCTCAAGCATGCCATGAGCTCTTTTATGAGGCTATGGGTGAATTGGAAAGACATGCCTGCCATAGAGCAATAAGACTTGTTTGGGGGACATGATTGTTGATATAGAAATTAGACTTGCATGATCACCATGCTTGTCTAAATGAGAAAATGCTCAATTATGAAGGTGCGCCATATGAGAACATACAATGCCACTCCCTCCCCTACACTCTATTATCTAGCAACTTATAATATAGACTTGAGTAGTTTTTATGGTCTTATGATTGGTGATATCCCTCTTCATTGATGTTGCATTGTATTGTGGCATGACAATGTTTTATTGTGTATGCATTACATTTGGCAAGTGTGTAAGCCTACTCCCCCTTTTATGCATTGCATTATTGTTTGGACCATGTGGCTATCTCCCCAAGAACTATGGAGTGGACCTATGGGATCTACATGGTACAATGGTGTTTCTAATCACCAGTGGGGGCCTCTAGACAAATTCGAGATTGTCTTAAGAGGGCTACTTCACCATCTCATTCTGTTGGACCTTCTCTTTCTTCTCATTCTTGTAATTGTATTTTAATGTAATTTATATAAGCAATGTGGATCATGATGTTATTTATATTGACCTCCTTGGAGTGGGAAAGTGTAATTTAAATTTATGTTTTTAGTAGTCATGATGATTTGCAAGTTTAGTTCTTAGAGTTTTGGTCGAATCTTGACAATCAACACATGTGCCTGCACTTCAGTGCTTATAATTCTTAGTGCATGGGCCTACATTGCAGTACATGTGAGACAATTGATAGGTGTTTTCTATAGTTCAACGCATGCTCTATCTTTTAGCACCTACACAGTCACTATCTAGGCCTAATCTAAAGATTAGCGCATGTCCTCTAATCAACGACTAATATTTTTAGCGGATGAGCATATCTTTTAGCATATGCACCTTTATTAGTTCAAATGCTATGAAATCTAATGCATTTATGGTTTCAAGCTTGTATACCTATGTATGTAATTGTTTTCCAATTTAGTTTACATGTTAAGCTCTGAAGGTTAATGAACAAGCTATATATTGGTGGTATCATAGGAATATTTCCTTTGGTGTTTTAAATGAATCTTGATTTTCTTAAGTATGTGTCAAAGGTTGATTTAGTCATCTCCTTAATTAGTTGTGTGTCCTTGACCAACTTAGTATAGAATGCAGCTTGTTGAATCCAATCAAAACTCATTTGAAGCAATGTGAGTAACAGTTGGTTCCATCCCAATTGCATTGTCGAGTTAAGAGTGAATCACAGAACCCTTGGAGGTGGTTTAGAAAGCCTTGGGAACTGCAAGTTATTTTGAGGCATTTAGACTTCCACTAGTGCAAAGTCATGAAGCTACTGTTTGTCTTAACCTTGAAGTTGAACCTAATGTTCTCTTATATTCTTGTTTTATGTTAATTTTTTAAAAATAATAATTTTGTGTAATCTTATGTATGTTTTACCCTATGTCCCTGATGGTTCCTTGCCTGGCATTACACATGTTCTAGGATACCATTTTTTTTATTAGTTGTCAAATTTTAAATACACTAAGCCTTAGCTTCACATGAATGGAATTAATGAAAATTGCATGGTTCTTCATTGTTTCAATTAATTCATCGCTTTTGTTTTATTTGAATTCTAGTTCTTTGGGCATCATGTTGTCTCATTCATCTTAATTATCAAAATTACAACAAAGACAATTTGAGAGCTTCACAGATGTTTGCACCACCAAATTCCTTGTCATTTGTAAGGATGTACATGTAAATTCAATAGTGACATCAAATAATAGTCTATCTTTTCCAAGATATGTCCTTTCTATGTACAATAGCATTGATGACCACTAACAAGATGATGCAAGTCTATGTCATTGACGACCACAAGCCCCATTGCTGAGTTTGATGTGTTGTACAACTTTGTAGCATCAGTACTTTGAGGTGAAACCTCTTCAATGAAACTATGATTCAATGGCCTTGCATGACACAATAGGAAGCATGATACCTTATGCAAGAAATTGATTGTGTTAGAGATTTGACCTGGAATCAAACCTATATTGTTGATATTTGATAATTTGACAAAGCATATATATATATATATATA
>MU227609.1:0-19814 GCA_018584345.1 Thuja plicata | reverse complement strand
TTTATCAGAAGCTGTTACCTTAATTAAGAAATTGTGCACCTTAGATCAACTCACTAAGGAGTATATAGACAAGATAGAAAAAATAGATGCTGATCTTCAGTCTAGTGCACAAAATCTAGCCAACACAGCAGAAGCACTTATATTGCACAAACAACAAATAATATAGGATAGAAAGCAGAGACAAGACATTCAATTTGCAGAGATGAAATATAGAGATGAAGTAAATGAGCTTCAAGTTAAGCTCTTACCGACACTTACACTGTTGCAACAAAATATGACCCATCCAAATACACTGATTGCCACCCCTGAAATGTTTGTCCTAGATAGCATTTTTGATATGCACGCAAGACTCGAGCTGCAACATATGGAACTCGAACAATTGAAAGAACAATGGGAGAAACTGCTAGAAGATATCAAACTTACCCATTCTAATATTTTTGACACATTGTAAGTTACACATCTTTGTCACATTTGTTTTTTGACATTTTGTAAGTTGTACATTTTTGTCATCAGTATAAAAGAAAGGGGGAATTTGATATGTACATCACCTCAAGAAAAAGGAGGAAATAGTGTATAGTGGAAGAAAAGGAAAGGGGAAATAATGTACATACAAAAATCAAATAGTATACATGTACATATACATACACTATACCGATGCACATAGAAAGGGGGAGTCATATTATGACAAGGAAATAAACATGGTGTAATAATTTCAGTATTATGCACATATCAATTTTTTTATACTAATGTCAAAATGGGAGATTGAAGGCATTATATTTTTCCATTAGTATACTTAGAGAAAAACATGATCTGCACCATCGGTTTAGTCTAAACCGACAAATAGGGCACATCACTATCCAACACCAAGGTTACCTGACAAACACTATCAAAGAGCTTTCCAATGACAAAAAGATAAGGATACCCGACGAAGTATCAACAGTGCTACCCGACAAACAGAAAAGAAAGGAACCCGATAGATACAGGGAACCCGATGAACAGTTCAGACAAGGAACACCGACAGACTGCAAGTTCAAACCGACAACCAAGAACCGATAGTCAGTTACATCTCGCAAAAAGTGGATCTGACTTTCCACATCAGATAAATCACTGAAGTTGTATTTATAGCTTCTTGATTTGTTTTTTAATCCATTATGTGTGGAGAAAGAAATGTAATCTTTATTGTTTTAATTCGTTTTACTGCTTTAAAACATGAAAACTAAAGATCAAGGTCAAGTTGTAAACCTTGGATCTAAGAGTTAACAATGTAAATCGTGAATTCCAAGATAGGTCAAATAACTTGTATAAATAGGTGCTCGATCCATTAAGAACATAAGTTGTTCAATGAAGAAAGTAGCCATAGAGAGCAACTAAAGACCAGACAGAGAATTCATGCAGAAGAACAAAAATAGAATCAATTCATTTTTCAAGAATAGAACAGAGGCTACCGACAAGCAGAGAAAAGTTATTCATCAATCACTTAAGGTGATATTGTAATTGTAAAAGCTTTAATGGATCTGTAAATCAACAATAGTAGATTGCATATAGTCAGGTCAATATTTGTACTCATTCTAACAAGTGTAGTACACTAATGAAATCGTTTCAAGAAAGGTGGGCTTAACCGTCCTATTGTAAATCTCATAACTGAGTGCACACTTAAATCCGTGTTGCTAAAGCTCTTAACAGAGTAGATCTTAACAGGTCTCCAGCTCAATACTCTTAATAGGGTAGATCATCATAAGTGATCAAATTGTAAGCCTTAACCGGCTCCCTTCCATTTTGCAGATAGTGAAGTTTTGTGGCTGCCATCCCCACCGCAGCTTTTACTTCCTAACAGGAGTTTTCTGCGATATCATATCTTGTGTTATGTGTTTGTTAATTTCATGAATGTTTCTATGGATGATTGTAAAGACTGTTAAACAAACAATGTCTACATAAGAAAGAATAAACAATAATGGTTGGTAAATCATAATTGAATGATCACTAATGATAAATTGGGTAAAGTGTTAAAAGTTTTAGAGGTACTGATTCACCCCTCCCCTCTCAATACTACTTCCCATTAAGTCCAACAATATATATATATATATATATCACTATTAAATATTAAATATTATTTATTTTCTATCACAAAAATTCAAAATATTATTTATTTTTTAAATCAAATATCAGTAATTAATTAGATTAAAAGGCACTATGAAACCTTAATTAATGCAACAACCGTTAATTTGCATGAGAATTGATTTGTATAATTTGAAGGGTACAATCATGTCATTTATAGAAACTTGTACAAATCACTGGCTTTTAAATTTATCATCAAGCCAAAGATCAAACACAATTAATTTTAATAAGGGCGTATCTTTTCCAACATGTATACTCTCATATGGCTTGTAAGTATTCATACGCAGTATACCTTTCTAGGGAAGTGTAAACTCAAATAGTGAAACAAGTTTGAAGTTTAAGAATTAGTTGGTGGTATAGGAAGTATTAGGCAAATAATTATTGGAAGAAGACTTGCATTATCATGTAAATACTAACATTTATTCTATATTTATGGCTTCTCTCCTAGATTTAGGATAAAATTAGTCTATGATACGACCTCTAATGATGATAATGGGGAATAATGAGTTCCTAAGTGTATTAGAATAAGTACTTCTAGTTTTCCATCTTGGTGTTGGACTTAGTAATCCCATCCCAAGGGATATAGAAAGAGTTTTAGCCACAAGAGTAATAGGCGAGTAGTACCCATTTCTATCTAGCTTCTGCAATATTGCTCTCATACAACATAGGTTTTGGAAAAGCAAATGAATTTTATTTTCCAAATAAAGTGGCTAGCCTAGAACCTTTGCATGAATCTTAATGGGCGAATGAGTTTCTTAATAAAATGCAAAAAAATGATGTAGATAAATTTGATCAAAGGATAAAGCAAGATATTTTGCATTGTATAAATGTTTTCACTTACCATGTTAAATACAATGTACATACTACATCACTTGTGTTTATTTATTATTTTTATACTTATATTCTTTTGCTTGTTTAAATTTGTTTATGTTTTTAATTCACCACAACATAAAGATACATATTACAAAGATTGAGGAAAAATTAAAATGGTCAGCATTGGAAATTTCCTTAGATATTTTTAGTACTCCACCAAAATTTCCTTAGGGAATTTTAATACTCCACCTTGAATTTGAGTTTTTAACCTACAAAATCTAAAATCGTAAGAAAATTAAGCTATTCTTGAGTTTTTGTACATATATTACCTCTATAGCGACCTTACAATACAATTGAACATTTTAATCTTAATGCTCTCAATCCCAATAGCCTTACAAGAAGCATTATTTCCCATTATAACAACACTACCATCAATATTTCGGTAGGAATAAAATCAAACCCTATATGTACACATGTTATACAAAGAAACAAAATCTAATTACCATTCCTTATGATATTGTGAACTATTACAAACAAATAACACTCCATCAATCACACCTGAACTTATCTTAATAGGATTACCTTGTTTAATGGAATCATCCTTGGCTTCTTTCCTCTTCCAACAATATTGCTTAATATTCCCTAATTTGTTATAGTACCAACATTTTCCTTTTTATCCTTTTTTTTCTTAGATATAGATGTACCTCTTAAATCCTCCCCATTTTCTATGGACCAACCTCTACCACTATTACTTTTGTTGTGGAGGTTTCTACACTAGATATCCTTTGCATCTTTTAATACAATAAGGCTCCCACAATAGAATGAAATTGAAGAGTGTCTATTGTGATAAAGCTATTGTAATGGCTTTGTGGTTCCAAGATACAAGTGATGAACATAATAACGTGATAGCCTTATCTTCATCTTTGATTTTTACACCCATACTATTTAATTGACACATCATAGTATTGAAAGAAAATTAAATGAAACAAATTTTGTCTGTTTATTAATTTGAAAACTCTATACCTGCATCTCAACTTAGATTCATTTTGTAAGTGATTTATCATGTCAAGACTTTCAATTCTACTACATAAGCTTATTGTTGCTTCCTCTCCAATAATATTGAAGATCCTATCATTTAGAAAATAGAACTAAAATGGGTTAAGAGCTCTTATAGCCAAATCTTCATAGTCTATATTAGTCATGTTCATAGGTTTCTTTGACTTGTCTACCAATGTCTTGTATAGTCCTTGTTGTTGGAAATATATGGTTGGTTGTATGTTGTCATTGATGTCAAACATTGTGTTCCAGAGGTGTTTGTATTTTCTCAAACATTGTGGTCTGAAGGTCTGTTGTAGTTGGAAACATAAGCTTGTGTACTAAACCTATAGATCAATGGAAGACAAGTATGTATTCAAAGATACATTGTAGTCGAATTCAGTACTACAATGTAATAAAAGACAATTATGTATCCTATGATCATGTGTAGATAATGTTTAACCTTGCTTCAATGTTATACTTCTATATTCGAAAGTATGTATGGTTCGAATGTCTATGGTTTTGTGAACATGAAATAATGTTTTACAGTTGTAGTTAATATTGCGTCATTTGTGGTTTCTTGAAGGTTTATGCTCTGGAAATTAGGGTTGAAGTTATGATGATACTTATACAGATGGACTCAAGTTTTGGTCTTGGGTGTGGAATTCTTTGGTGATCCAAAAATTATTTCTGGTCATCCAAAAACTATGTCATCCAATGTTGCAGTTATGTTCAGTTGTTGTCTTGGTTTGGGAGTGT
Source organism: Thuja plicata (assembly GCA_018584345.1). Taxonomy (NCBI): domain Eukaryota; kingdom Viridiplantae; phylum Streptophyta; class Pinopsida; order Cupressales; family Cupressaceae; genus Thuja; species Thuja plicata. The sequence goes on along the minus strand of MU227609.1, from coordinate 15,092 downwards.
ATTGTGACGACTTTTGACATGGACTGTTGGCATGTGCTAGTATTTCTGATGAGGCATGTGGATCTAAATGTGGTGTGTGGAGGTTTGGCTACAATTCAAAAGTTAAATGTTTCATTGGCTAGTGCATTTTTACATATTTGAGGTGGCAAAGGTGTTACGGTAAGTGTATATCTGGCATTGGGCTATGTGTAAAGTGCTCATGGTCCCCTCTCTCTCTTAAAGTGGACCATGCTTCTATATTTAGGTCTATGTTATGTATTTAATGATTGTCTCTTATCCATATGGGCATTTAATGATTATCTCTTATCCAATTGGGTCCACTTTGTGGTTTGGTCTGGATGCTAATGACATAGGATCTTATTGCATTTTGTTATTTCCTTGGATAACTTGTAATTTAAATTGTAATATCTCTTTGATGTGGTCGACCTTGTTGTAATCTCCAATGATCTATCTTGTATATAAATAGTGCAATTTGTGCTTTGGAAAAATGTAAGGTGTGAAACAAGTAGATAGTGTACGAACCAATCAAGATCTATAGTCAGTAGAGTAGAGTTTAGTGACAGTGGCAGAGAATAAAAGGCAATAAATCTGTGCTACTAAGGTTGATAGTGTTGTAAAAATCAACTGCATTGTTAGGAAAATATCTCTTTATCCTTGTAAAGATTTGTATGTTCCTTGTCCTTGAGACAGTGATTCTTGGGTGCACAAGTTTGTGTTGTATCTTGCTACTTTGATAGTGAACCTCTATTTGCAAGTTCGGAGCAATGAGCTCCAATTTGTATTCATTGTCATATTAGCAGTGTGCCTTTGGTTTCAGTTTTGAAGCATTGGGATCCTATCACATTTTGTAATCAAATTATATAATCAGTGAATTATTCTTTGTGAGAAAGTGCTCACTGTGGTTTTTCCCAGTTTGGATTTTCCATGTGTAAATCTAGTGTTTGTGTTGTTGGTTCTATTCTTTACTTGCTTAATGTTTCATGTGGTGACTATAAAAGTTAAGTAGTAGTGTTTTGGTTTATATTGATTCACCCCCCACCCCCTCTCAGCATTTGGATTATGTTCAAAAACTGGTATTAGAGAAGGTTCCTCTTGAAGAAGCTTAATCGTTTGAGGCAGATCTGAGATGGCACATAACTTACAGTTTCAAGATTTGGTATTTGATGGAACCAATTTTACCTATTGGAAGGACAAGATGGAAGCATATCTAGAAACACTATATAATGGTATTTGGGAGGTTATTCAAAATTGGTTTCTATCCTTCTTTTTTAAGACCTTTGACTACTGAAGAAGAAAGAAAAAAGAGATATAACGTGAAAGAAAGAGCAATTCTTTTTAGGAGTCTTTGTGACACAACATTTGGAAAGGTGAAAGGTTTGAAAGGTGCTAACAAGATATGAGATAATTTGTTTGTTGTATATGAGGATATTTAAAGACAAAACAAGAAATATTGATGAATTTAAAACATAAGTATGAGGTCCTAAGAAAGGTAGGAGATGAAAGTGTTGAAAGCTACATTTATAGAGTTACTGATAATGTTGATGGAATCAAAGCTACTAGTGGACATCAAGAAGACACATATGTCATACTCAAGATCTCATTAACCCTACCAAAGGACTTCATACCAATGACATGTTCTATAAGGGAGAGAAATGATCTTATTCTATATTTAATTGATTGGCTAATTGGTTCACTTCCTACATTTGAGATTGTTGAAGTTGAAAGAGAAAAGAGGGAGAATGCATTCAGAGTTGTTGAAGATGTTGAACCTGAGTCATGAAAGATGTTGGAGGATGTTGAAGCATATCTTTCAAGAATGTTCAGGTGAGGTATTGGTATATACAATGGTAAGTTACCTCTTATGTGATTTAATTGTGGAAGGAGATGCCATTTTTCTAATGATTGCAAGTATAAGGAATATCTTAGTGAATCAGAAGATGATGATAGAAAAGACAATGAAAATAAAGGTGATTTCATGAAGAAATATAATTTCAAAAGCAAGGGTAAAAAGAGCTTATGTTCCATGGAGGAATACTTTTCTTAAGATGAAGATACTAATGGAACAATTGAGGACTCTTTGTCTTTATCTATTTCTCACAAGAAAAAGGAGATTACTTGCGTGCTAGAGTTTTTGTAGGAGCATGGATCATAAAAAAAAGAAGGGAAGGTTGCACCACCTATTCTTGCGGTTGGGAAAGATCAATCTCAAAAAAGAAGGGAAGGTTGCTCCACCTTTTCTTGTATTATACTGAGATAATAAGATATAAATGCAATGGTGCACCCCGATGCAACATATGTGCACATGGGAAGGAAAAATTGGAAGAGGGGGAAGGTCCTCTAGTCCTCTTATTGTTTCATTTTGGAAAAATTGATGGTTCTGTCCCTAATGGAATTTTGGTGAAAAACAAACATTGAGTTTTTCATGAGCGATTTCCCTTGTAAATTGTTAGAGAGAACCATACATAGTTTTTGCACACGGTTAGCTTAGAAACTGAAAAGTGGTGGGGAGATAAAAATGATCCCAATGGATGAAGTCACAAAAGAGTGATATGTTTCTTATTAAGATATATCTTGAAATGTGAGGAACCCTCTTTTTCCATCTCATAATGAGCATGGAAGAGCAGGCCTGGCACCTTTTTTGCAAGGCATAAAAACCGCCGCTAGCAAACTAAGATATTCACGAATGGACCAGACTGTGTGTACCTCTATATTAGCTCCTTGTAGCTGGTTACTACACATTTCATGTTGGGGTATGACTCACATATATAGAGTACACCTGAAACCAAATTCACGTGCATGTGCCTCTATTCATTAATACCATTATAACCAATCGAGTCTCAATTTATTTAGGCATCCCCTCTCGCCTTTACAAGTGGGAAGCATCCATTCTCCTTGAAGGAATGTATTTGGTTTGAAACCGCTAAAGATATCATACTACCACCTTCTATGAGAATAATTGATACTACACAACATATTATGGTAACCAACAAAATAAAAATGAATGAGCAACCTAGATAGCCGAAAATCAACGGGCATTGTATTGGATCGACATTACATGCATGGGTACTAATTAGAGGTTAAGCGCGATGAATTATGGTTGACACAACCCTGGGTGGGTGGGGGGAGATAAAAGGGGGCCTTGGGTTAGTTCAGGAACCACTAATCACACACTCATCTATCACAAGGGAAGGGAATCGATAACGAACTACATATACCCGTAGGAGAGGAGGCGCTTAGAAGAAAGAATGGAAGCTCACTCGATTCTCCTTGAAACCAGTTGGAAAGCATGTGTGGGAATGAATGCATTATCTATGAGCCCTATTATTGCAACATTGATCAACCACTTATCACCCAAATTAAGTCTCAACACTTCCGCATGAAGGAAGAGCAGGTGAGAAGCTCTTCATCAAGAGTCGCTACTACTACTTTTGATTATGCTACTACCTCTAGGGGTATTACTACTTGGGGGCCCTAGGAGAGGTTTTTTAGGCACTCGACCAGTTAGGATATCACTGGCTATGATATAGCCTCAATGTTCTAGGGCCAGTTATATAGGTAGGGGTCGTTGCTTCAAGGAGAAAGGCCCCCTATCTATATCTAGTAGAGAGGCACTACTCTATAATGTAAAATGTGATTTCCTAACAAAAAAACTACTATTGGGGGTGTGGGGTTAGGGGCAGGGTGGGGTGCTAGACTTGAAAACTAACTAACCTTGTCGAATTGTGAATAACATAATTCTGAAGCATTGGTGGGGTCAGCTAAACATAAGCCCAAGATCGAGGGAAAGAAATCCACTAGCATTAAAAGAATGCATTATTTGAAATTGGTTTTATGGAAGGTGATAAGAAAGAGTTATCAACTTTGAATAATATGATGGAAGAGCAATCAGATTTGTAGGAGAAGGAAGTGCACAAATCAAATGCATTGAGACTATTTTTATTGATGGTAAGCATACAACTAATGATGTTTACTATGTTGAAGGTTTGAAACATAATTTGTTAAGTGTTAGTCAAATGTGTAAGAAAGGATATGAAGTTATGTTGAAAAGTGATGGTTGTGTTATCAGAAAGAAACATATTGATAAAACGGTTGTTGAAGGTTTTAGGACTATCAAAAATATCTATTGCATTGAAGAAAAATGTGAGAATCTATATTTTCTAACTTAATGCAATGAAAGTGTTGGAATTAATGGGAAGTGTGTATTGAGAGGGGAGGGGTGAATCAGTACCTCTAAAATTTTTGTATCCTTTAATCAATTAACCTTTGTGTAATCAATTGTTTATCCAACCATCTGATCTATACTATCTTGATGTAAGATATATAAATTCATAGACTTAACATACATGTGAACATTCATAGAAACATTCATGAAAGTAATTGACACATAACACGAGATATGATATCGCAGAAAACTTCTATTAGGAAATTAAAACTGTGGTGGGGACGGTACCCACAAAATCTTCACTATCTGTAGATTGGAAGGGGCCAGTTAAGGCTTACAATTTGATCACTTTTGATGATCTACCCGATTAAGAGTATCTGTGGAGACCTGTTAAATTCTACTCGGTTAAGAGCTTTAGCAACACTGTTGAGTGTGCACTTGGTTAAGAGATTTATAGTTGGACTGTTAAATCCACCTTCCTTGAAAGGATTTTTATGCTTAGCTTCACTTGTTAGAATGATAGCAAATTACAATTTTGACCTAGTGTATGCAATCTCCTATTTCTGATACAGATCCATTTAAGATTACATGAATAATATTATCATCTAATGTGATTGAATAATACCTCTGATTCTCGGTAGCCTCTATTCTTGGTTCTTGCTAACCAAATTCACCTTTTGTTGTTCTGGTTCTTGAAACTTTCAATCTGATCCATAGATGTGCTCATAGGCTTCATTCATCCTCTCATCTATATTCACACATGTATATTGAATGATTGCATCATCTATTTATAAGATGGATTGACTTCATTAAGTTTCACGTAAAACAATGTTAACTCTAAGATCAGGTTTACAACTTTACCTTAATCTCCTAGTCTATGTGTTTTAAATCAGTTAGACTAATTAAAGCACTTACATTCATGTTTCTTGTCCCTAAAGAAATGGTTTTAAAAAAAATCAAGATTCTATAAATAGAATAAGACTGTTTTATCTGACGTGGAGGTCAGATCTACTTTTTGTAGGCTACAACTGACTTTTGGTTTTCGACAGTCGGTTATGCTCTGAAGTCAACTAACTATCTTTCAGGTTCCTTGCTTGAACTATTCTCTTGGTTTTCTCTTTAACTATCTCTCAGGTTGCACTATATCCTGCACGTCGGGTTTCTCTTTAACCTTTCCACTTTACATTTTTGGTGTACACACAAAATTGTGTCATCGGTTTTCTTTGTACTTAGCCATTTTCGGTGATCTCTTGTAGCTTCATTTTTGGTTTTCTCTTTGTCATGTCTTTCGGTGTATGCTTACCGAAAGTGTTGTTTGCATACTAATGGAAAATTAATGTCATCAATCTCCCCCTTTGACATTAGTATAAAAAAATTGATATGTGCAAAATACTAACAAAGTGTTAAGTATGTACAACATATATAATCCTTAGTCATTTCATGACTCCCCCTATATATATGTCAGTATATCATTATTTTCCCCTTTTTTGATAGTACTATATAGTTTCCTGCCTATCTGTACATATCATATATTTCCCCCTATACAATACATATACATATCATTTTCCCCCTTTTTTGATATTAAGGGCAAAGGTGTATACCTTATAGTTTATCAATAATGTGAGAGTGTGAAGACTTCATGTCTTCCATCATTTTCTCCCATTGTTCCTTCAAGTTCTCTAGAGCCATGTGCTCGAGTGTGATCTGTTAGATTAATCTTTAGTTTTCTTATTAATTAAATCATGTTGATTTAATTAGTTAAGTTATTACTCTTTAGTGCTTAAGCTTTCTCTTAGGTACATTATAATTAATATTTATATTAATATTAATGCACAACCTAGCTTTTCTTTGCTTTAGGGTTTCGCTCACCTTTATAGGTTGAACTTTGTAATTATTTTTCAGTAATTCAGAATACATTTTTTCTCTCACACTTTGAGTACTTTCTGAGTTCTACTTTTTTCTCCTTTCATCTTCTCTCCTGTAACAAGTTATTTTCTTGTAGATATTCTTGGCACTCTGTGGATTTGTATCTCTCAAATCCTACATGGTATCAGAGCCACACTGCTTCTACCCGGTCTAGAGATTTTGAAGTCATGATTCAAGGGTGAAAACCATAGCTTTTCTAGGGTTTCTTCTTCAATTTGGAAGATGCACTTTTTTCTGGTGCACTTTGAGCAAAAACAAACACCACCATCACGCTCAGAAGGTCCAGGAGATTCAATTTTCATATAAAGTTTTCCATTTAGGGCCACAGTGACCTCTGGGAAAAATATTCTCCCTCCTAGGTCGTACAACACACATTTCGAGAAAAAAAGTAAAAATAAAATAAAAAATTCAATACAAAATTCAAAAAAAACACAAAAAAGTGTATTTTTGTGGCGCAGGGACCGCGCAGGCACCGCGCCACCAGCGCTTGGCCCGCGTGTCACCAGCGCTTAGCCCACCACCGGCCAGCCACCACAGCCAGCACTTAGCTCATGCACCGTCTATGCGCCACCAACTCCTCGCCCACTCCCCACCGCGCCACCTGGGAGCCGCCCGCTGACAACTGCTGACATCAACATACCAACAGTTGACGTCAGCATTCCAATACCGATTTTTTTTCTGACAGTTGTTATTTTTTCTGGCTTGACGACCTGGTGACGGTCAGACGGCCATCAAATTTTTTTACCGTGGATGAGCGATGGCCATTTGGATGTCAAATTTTTTGTAGTGATTGGTTTTTTTCTAGTGAGTTTCTCATTCTGACCTCCTGTCAGTCTTTTGGCCATAACTTGAGCATACGGTATCATTTTTCACAAAATGAGATATCGCCAAAAAGTGATTTCTGAGGCAGAGACCACTATGTGGGTTTCAGATGTATAATCAACCATTTGAGTTCCTATTTTTAGTGTCAAAGTAGAGGCTTATGTTTCTCCCCTCACTGCATCAGGTCACCAGGTTTTCTTCTAGTTTTTTGTGCTCTCTAAGTTATCTTTTGGTGTACAGGAGATAATTTACTACATTGTGGGGGGTGCATTTCCCTTTCTTTCATTTACTTTAGAAAGACCCTTCTACTTCCATCTTCTTTCTCTCAATGTCATACTCTTTAGTTTACCGGCTGACGCCTCATAACTACCATACCTAGAAAGTGCACATGACCAGATTGCTCATGTCACGGGGCTTATGGTCCTGTCTGGATGAGAACCAACCTATTTGGCAGCATCCTTTTGAGATTCTTCATCACCGGAAAAAGATGGATGAAGCCATGGGCTTAATTTCACTAAATTTATCTGACAGTCTCTTGTTTCATTTGGAGAACTTGCACACTCCTCGGGCCATCTTGGGAAAGTTTGTAGATCTGTTTGGCACATTGAATGAGTTTCGGGCACTACAACTTGATGCAGAGTTGACATCTTTGTCTCCTAACAGTTTTTCCACCATTGAGGACTTCTTGACAAAGTTCAATTCTCTCCGTTCACTTTTACAAGGTTGTGGGAAGACCAAATCAGATAATGAGTGTATCTCCCTAATACTCTCAAAGCTTTGAAGGATAGTTCCAGATCTTCTTGTCCACTTTCTATTCCACTATGGATGCTTTGGGTCCTAGGCACATTATGCCTTCCTTTACGACCTTCTATGATTGGTTGACTCAAGAGAAGTCAAAGATTGAACAGTTGAATGATACTTCTGGCTCTATGACCCATGCTTTGGTTGCTCATCCAGCTTCATGGAAACTAGAGCAGAAACAGGTATCACCAACCACAAATTCTTGGAAGGATTCTCCTTTCAGCATTCCTCTAGCCCACCTCCTTCACATAAGGGGAAATCGAAGACCAAAAAAGCTAAGTGTGCTTTTTTTAATAAGCCCAATCATGATGAGTCTTAGTGCTTTCAGAAGAAGGTAGATGGATATGCCCAACAAATTATTGATTTTACAACTCTTCTTCACAAGAGAAAGATTGATATTCCTTCTTCCTCTTCTCATTGGTCTTCTTCATCATCTTCTCAGGCAGATGAGTCAGACAACAGAAAGGGTTATGCATTATGCGCATCTACTATTGCTCCCTCTTCTAGATGGCTACTGGATTCAGGTGCTTCACACCATATGACATCTTCTTAGGGTTTATTCTCATCTTTTGAGACCTCTCCTACCCCTCACATTCTGATGGTAAATAACACTGTTATGACTGTCCGTGGGAAGGGTTCTATTGACATTCATGATGGTACATTTCATGATGTACTATGTGTTCCATCCTTGTCATTGAACCTTCTCTCTATTTATTAGATTACTCACAGGTGGATAGGGAAGACAGTTGAGTTCACTGCAAATTCTGAACACATCAAAGATAGAGTGAAAGGAAATATTGTTTCCATGGGGATAGTTTATCATGCTACCCGCTTGTACTCCTTCTCTCAGTTTGGTCCTCCATCTCCATTGTCAGAGAATATATCTCCTACTTCATGAGTGCCTATTGAGGAGAATCCAGGTCACATGAACTTATGTGTTGTTCCTGAGCTCAGTGTTGTGGCTTCTCCACCTCCTCCTCATGTTGAGTTTGCATCTGTTTAGCATGATTCCTCTCCAGCAATTCATGTTATGGTTGATCCCTTCATTGAGCCACCTACTCCTGTTATTGAGGGCATATTCGCAGACATTCATCTTCTCCCAGATGACAGATTATGCCCATCTATTGGACCACCTTCATTGGAGATTCCACTACAGGAGTCTCATGCATTCTCCTTTGAGCATCAAATAGGCCTTCCAGGTTCTCCTCTCATTCAGGGGTTTCCTTGTTGTTCCATGCCTTGGTTTCTTCTTCATTGGAGTTCCATTGGTTCGTTCATTTCCACAGGGGTTTGACCTTTCTGGGGGGGCCTTGGTGTCTCATCCCTCTCTCATGGGGGGCTGGTTGTACTTATGGTCTTGAGAGAGTCTCTTGAGCCATTTCTTTTCTACTTTTTTTCTATCTCTTTTTGGAGAGGGGTTTTTCCCATTGGGTTTTCTCCTTTGTCTCCGGTTTACAAAGATTTACTTGTATTGGGTACCTGATCAGGCCTTGTTTCCAGGACCCATTTCCTTCTTTCATATTTGTGCTAGGTTAGCTTACCCCCTGCGCTTAGCTTAAGGGGGGGGGGGGGTGTTAGAGTAATCTTTAGTTTTCTTATTAATTAAATCATGTTGATTTAATTAGTTAAGTTATTACTCTTTAGTGCTTAATCTTTCTCTTAGGTGCATTATAATTAATATTTATATTAATTATTAATGTGCAACCTAGCTTTTCTTTGCTTTAGGGTTTCATTCAACTTTATAGGATGAAATTTGTATTTCTTTTTCAGTAATTCAAAATTCATTTTTCTCTCACACTTTGAATACTTTTTGAGTTCTTATTTTTCCCCCTTTCAACTTCTCTCTTGTAACAAGTTATTTGCATGCAGGTATTCTTGGAATTCTATGGATTTGAATCTCTCAAATCCTACATGATCTTGGAATGCATATCGTAGATGTTTTCTGCTAAAGACATCTCAGGGGTTTCTATCAGTTGCCTTGCTGAACTAATATGTTGTTGAAGCAGTGTTAGATTTGGTATAAATTGAGCTTGGAGCTCAGTGACTTCGTCCCTGAATTGTGTCTCTTCTTCCCACAGCTCCTGCCTTAACCGTTTGATCTCAATAATCTTTTCATAATGCAACTTAATTGCATTATTTCTGGTGGTTAATTTGTTATCACTATTAGCTAGATCACAATCTAGCTTTGCTATGTTTTCACTATGCTCTTTAGTGAACTTTTTCAGTGTGCTTAGTTGTTGAATCAAGGAAATAACTTCAGTGATAATTGGATCTAATTCATTAATGAATTTTGAAAGCTTTACCTTGTTAACTACCACTCTTTGGCTGATGTTCTCAATAAGTTTCTGTTGGTACTTCTGCTCTACTCTCTCTTCAATTGCCTTCTCTACATCAATGTTATGTGTTGTAATGGCTTCGGTGAGAGTGGCTAGTTGATCAAGTATTGGTTTATTCTGATCAACATCAACATCAGGTATAATTTGGTGCAATATATCCCTTGTTGTTTCTAGTACCATGGAGTCTTGGTGTTGTTTCCTTAGCTTCTCCTGTAATGCCTTCCTTTGGCATATTTCACCGTATTCTTTCAATGCTTCATAATCAAGTGTAGTTGGGTCACATTTGGGTATCTCAATGATTTCATCTAAAGTGACTTCCAACTTATTCTTCTTTGATTTCTTCTTCCTCTTTTGAGTTGCACTTGAATGTAGTACCATTTCCAGTTTCTCGACTTTGTCCGTTGTGCTTGATGAAGTTACTTGTGGTGCTTCTTTTTGCTGCTTTATTTTGGTGCCAGCTTGTCAGTTTTCTGTAGACGTCTCCACATTAACCTTTACATTGTTGGTAGAAAATTTTTTGGTATCCTGAGGAGTGCCCTCTTTGGGTTTTTCTCCTTCATTGGTGTCCTTATGCACTTCATCTATCTTTGTTTATGCATCCTTCTCGGTGTTGTCTCCATCTATTTTCTTTGATTCTCCTTCTATAACCTTGTTAATTTCGGTCACGATATGAGTGTCTCTGATGTCCTTCTGATCATCAGTGTTGTATTTCTTTCCTTCATCCCCTGCATCCTCGGGAATGCTTGAATCCTTTTGAGGTGAACTTTATGTTTCTTGCAGTATATTAATGGTGTGCTTCAATATTGGCATGTTGCCTGGTATGTTCACCTGTGTAGTATCAAATGTTGTGTCCTACTCATCGGTTGTGTCCTTGGTAACATTGACATCTTCATCTTTCTTTACTTCTTCTATTGAATCATCGGTAATGTCAATAATTGAGTTATCCACAATGTTGTCCTTTGTGGTGTCAGGCCATGTTTCATCTGCAACATCCATATTTTTGTTTCTGGTTGTGTCTTGTTCTTCCTTGTCTAACTCAACTGATGTGTCCTCTTCTACATCTTTGATTAATATATGTTCTTGAGTTGCCATATTAAAATCTTTCTGTTGTCGGTCTTTCTCGAGGATAGCTTCCTCAATGGGTCTATTAAGTATTTTACTCCATTTCTTGTGACTTTCTTGTTCAAGCTCTATAAGCCTCCCTTCAAGAAATTTGTAGGCTCTCATTTTGGGTGAGAACTCCTTTTTATGGTTCTCCATCATCTCATCAATTTCTTCCTTCTTGGATTCAGAAGGCATGAGAGTAACAAGTACTCTTTACCTTATCTCCTTTTCATTCTTTAAGGAAAATGTCCATCTAGCATATATTCTGTCCAAGAGTTCGCTTGCTACATTATTACCTTCAAACTGAATCAGTACATACTGGAATTTGTACATCTTTGCAACGATGGCATCTTCAACTTTGTTCTGTTCTTCTGGATCCAATTTCAACCATCTTCTAATCTTAGAATCTGTGATAGATCCTGAATTTGCAATAGATTTGCATACCTCATCAATGCTTTCAGGGACCTTGATCATTTCTGCTTGTACACCTTCATCTTGTTCGGTGTCCTCAATGTCTTCTCTAGTTCTGCTGAGCTTCCTTATTCTTTTGTTTGGCCCTCTTTTCGGTGTGGCCGATTTCCTCTTGTATGTTCTAAATTTTCCTTTCTTCAAAGGTGAAGGACTTGAATCATTAGTTTTTTGGCTTCTTGTTCTTGAAGAAGCTGTGGTTCTTGGCTTCTTGGTTGGTGGAGGACGTGGTGAATCTGACCCTGTGGCCTAGGAGTCATTCTTTTCTTTAGCTTCACCGATGGGTGACTGGCCCTCGGGTTCTTCCTCCTTGTCAGCTTCTTCTTCCTGTTCAGTTTCTTCTTTTGTTGCCGACAGTATCTTGTTTAGGTTTTTGACCATTTTGTCCTTTTTCCTGACAATTTGCTTTACAACCAGGCTAGTTTTGATTCTTGATGTGGCCTCTTCATAAGTTCCAAACTTAGGTTGTTTCTTATCTAATGGTTCATTTATCAATGCATTGATTGCTTTAGATGCTTGATCAATATTTATCTCATATTCTAATGGTTGTAGCCATGTTGTCCTTGGTACAGTAGGCTTGATATAAGTGTGGTCTGTATCAACCATGAAACATATTTCATCTTTGAACTTCTCAATAAGTTGCTTAGGGATCCTTACCCTCTATTGCATTCAGTCTTTGAATATAGTAAAGTATTCATCCATGAATGTTTCAAAATTGTCTCCTAGTGAGGTTATGTGTTCACTGATCTGCATGGTGACCGATTTTGTGGTATCCCATTTGACATCTCCTACTGATGGAAATGTTTCTTGAAAGTAGAAGAAAATGCACATGATAAGTGAGCCAACATTACATGTATTTGTCTTTGTATTCCTTATAGTCTTCAAATTCTCTTCTAACTGGTTTAGTAGAAGTTCAGATAAATCCAACTGAGTTCCCTTCTTCACAATCTTGTATGTTGTGTCTACTACACCGGATTCTATGTTGTTCATCCTGCTGGCTTGAAATAATTTGTAGCCTAAGACACATGCTCTGAATTTCATCTCATCATCGGTAATAGTGGATACCTTCAATCCTCTGCCATCCCATTTGGCTCTTGTGTTCTTTTCAATCTTAGCCTTGGGTGGGTGCTTCAATGATTTTACCTTTTCAATTACAGAGTAACCGGTGACTGCATGGATAACATCTCAGGTTATCATCTTCGGTTCATCTAGCCATAGTTTGTGATTGTGCATTCGGCTCAGTACTAACCGAATTAATTCAGTTTTGAATACCTTCGGGAAAGGTAGGGCATTAGTGAGCCCTTTCAATTCTATGTATTTATGCTCATCTTTTATGGTTCCATCTTCATTGCATAGCTTCATGTAAGCTTGTTCTACCTCTGAGTTACTAATTTCTACAATCTTGCAGTGGATGTATGCTCACACATCTTCGACAAGCAAAACCCTAGCTGGTATTTGCAAGAATGCTCCAGCGTTGTCGGGTTGTAAGGAAACCTCAGGGTAAATCTTGTAGTGTGGTTCCTCACATGCAAAATTCTTGATGAGCTTAACCTCATCCTTCTTGGTGTTCTTCGATTTGGTGGTCTTTGAAGTCGTGGCCATTTTTTCAAATTTAGGGCTTTCTAAGAAATATGTAAAATAGAGTTGTGGGTTGTCGTAGAACTTACTGTTTAAACCAGTAGTGATTTTTGATCTTCTTGGAGTGCTCTGTGTCGAGTTGCAGTTGCTCTGTGATCTTATCATTGTTTGCACAAAATTTACTCTCGTCACTCTGCTTTGGTCATGGTGAACAATGAGACCCTTCCGTTGCCTTTTTATAGCTATTTTCCCTAAAAAGTGAGTCATTAATGTTTACCTACTCCTCGGTGTGCAAAGACAAAGTTCGTTGGTTAAGATATTAACTTCCCTTTTCGGTGTTAATACGATGTTTCAGGGTAGTTGTTATACCTCTTTCTTTTACCGATGGGTTTCAGTGTTGCGAACAACTTGTTCACTTTGCTTGGTTACCGAAAAGTCTCAGTTTACACTAGCAACTTTGCTTTCTCATGTTAACTGACACTTCTCGGTAAGTGTAGGTAGTTTCAGCTTTGAGCGTATATTGATGGATTTGGGTATGTATGCTCAATAGCATAGTTATCATAGATTTTAGCAAGTAATACGATAATGCATCTTTACTTATGCTAATTTGGCATTTTATCAACATATTATGGAAATAATGTAAAATAATACAGTGTAATGCAGTTCCATACTTGTTCTGCTTAGGTGGGGGCGGTGATGTCACCGGATCCATTGGATGGGGTGTCACCATTTGCATTGTTCGGTCCAGCTTCATCATTGTTTGAAGCTCTTCTCCACATTTTGTCTCTTGCACTCCAGATTTCTTCAATGGTATTTCCATTGGGATATGTGTTGTCTCTGTCATTCGGTCTCTACAGTCTTTCTTGAGATGACCAACTTTATGACAGTGTAAGCATGTCATTCCAGGGTTAGTACAGCCTCTAGACTTTCTTGTCCACTGTCTCATATAGTTTGTAGCAATGTGACCAAATCTTTCACATGCTGTACAATTTGTCCAAGTGTTATAATCCCATACATACTGGTTACCGACTCTTTTTGGTTGATAGGGAGTTTCTTGACTTTTAGGCTTCCATGCTTGCCTTTTCTTTTTCCAGCATTCAAGAGTTGTGTGCCCATTCATTTTGCAAGTAGGAAAATATTTGTCCATGTAGGTTTGCTTCTTTGTTTGTTTCATCTCAGACTTACATTCATATGCTTTATTTCCTTTCTTGTTACAATTATAAAAAAATCCTATGAATGAAGATGTAGATTTAGGAATACTTTTTATTTTTCCTCTGCATACATTTGATGTGTGGTCTTTCTTTCCACAGTGACTGCATGTCAGCTTTCTTGATCTTGGATTTTCATAGACATTCTTTGGATCAGCTTGATTTGATGATTCTCGATTCTCGGTAAAACCTAGACCGGTGTTGTTGTTGACTCTTCGTTGTCCTTCAAGACAATCATCCATTCTTTTATTGATTTCTTCGGCTTTCTTGATAATTTCATTGTGCTGCTGCTAAATTCTTATTTCATGTTTCAAATTTTCATTTTCATCCCTTATCTCACTGATAGATTCTATTATTTCAATGAGTTCAACATACATTATGTTTGCCTCTTGACTCATAAGAATAATTTGATTTGTGATCTCATGGTGATGCTTTGTAAGTTTCTGTATTTTAGACTCTTTCTCTTGTAGCTTTTCTGTAATCTTTCTTCTATCATCAATAGCTAGTGTTCTTTCTTTCTCAGCTTGTCTAGCACTGTTCATGCACTAGTACAAAAACAGCAATATATGACCAAATAAACTATCAAAAATTGTAGATAAATGACCAAATTTGGTCACGTGACCACTGGTAGTTTATTGCCGGTCATTTATCTCGTGACCAAATTTATGACTAAACTATTTTAGTCAT
>MU227608.1:2135238-2146337 GCA_018584345.1 Thuja plicata | reverse complement strand
AATCTGAAGCATTCAAGATGTTTAAATGGTATAAGGCTATGGTAGAGAAACAAAGTGGTAAGGATCTGAAATGTTTGAGATTAGATAGAGGAGGAGAATTTATATCAGATGAATTCACTAATTTATGCAATGAGCATGGTATAAAAAGATAAGTTTTTGCACCAAGAACACCACAGCAAAATGGGATTGTTGAGAGAAGGAAAAAATCAATAGTTAATTGTGCTAGAACATTGATGATAGAGAAAGGCATCACCCAAATATTCTAGAGGGAAGCTGTCAGTACTATTGTCTACACACTGAATAGAGTACAATTGAACGACACAAAGAAGACACCTTATGAGCTATGGTATGGTAAAATACCCAATGTAAGTTACTTCAAAATCTTTGGTAGTCAATGTTATATCTTAAAGGATGATAGAAATGGAAAGCTTGACACAAAAAGTGATGAAGGTATCTTTCTAGGGTATTCTACCAAGAGCAAAGCTTATAAATGTCTTACCAAGGCTTCTAACAAAATTGTTGAAAGTACAAATGTAAAGATAGATAAATTTGCAAAAAAGAATGAGCTAAAAAGAACAAAAGAACCAGAGGACTACAACAAGTTTGTATACTGTGAAGAACCCAAAACTCTACCCGAGAAACAGTTCTTAATTCCAGAGCAACAAAAAGTTGCAACCGACAATCAGGTTGATATTACTAACGGTTAGGATAATGATCAAAATAATGTGCAAGGTAATGAAGAATAGAGTGAAGATCAAAATAATGATCATGTTGATAGACAAAGAGTTGAACCTATACTTGCAAGATATATAAGAAGGAACCATCCAAAGATCCAGATCATAGGAGATAAGAAAGTTGGTACAAGAACAAGAAGTAAGTCTTTAAACTCAAATTGTTTAATTTGTGAGTTTGAGCCAAAATCTATCAATACTGCACTTGATAATGAAGAATGGATAAGTGCTATGAATGATGAGATTGAGAAGATTCAGAAGAGAAAGACATGGTCACTTGTGCCAAGACCAGATGACAAGAATTTCATTGGTACAAAATGGATATTCAAGAATAAGTTGAATGAGAATGGAGAAGTCACAAGGAACAAAGAAAGACAAGTATGCAAGGGGTATGCACAAGAGGAAGGTATAGACTATGGATAAACCTTTACACCCATTGCAAGGCTAGAAGGTGTAAGAATACTACTTTCTTATGGTGCATATAAAGGATTCAAGGTATATCAAATGGATGTCAAGTCTACATTCCTAAATGGAATACTTGAAGAAGAGGTATACATTGAGCAACCAGAAGGGTTTGTCGATCTAGACAAGAGAAACATGGTATGTAGACTTCACAAAGCCTTGTATGGATTGAAACAAGATCCTAGAGTCTGGTATGAATGAATTCATTCCTATCTTATAAGTATTGGATTTGTAAGGACTAGTGAAAATAGTAATCTTTATTTGAAGGAAGATACTGATGCTAACACTTTGATTGTTGAAATATTTGTTGATGACATCATATTTGGAGGCAATGATATGCTATGCAAATCATTTTCTAATGAGATGAGCAAATATTTTGAGATGTCTATGTTTGGAGAGATCAATTTCTTTCTTGGTCTACAAATCATTCAACAAAGTGAAGGTATTTTTATTACACAGTCCAAATACATCAAAGAGGTCCTGAAAATATTCAAGATGGAAGAATCCAAACCAGTTGGAACACCAATGGCTAATGGTTGTAAGTTGAAAAAGGAGGACAAGACAATAGAGGTAAATCATACTTTGTATAGATCAATGCTTGGAAAACTCATGTATGTTGTACACACTAGACCAGATATTGCACATGTACTAGGAATTGTTGCTAGATTTTTTGCTAACCCCACGGAATCACATATGACTGTTGTGAAAATAATTTTAAGATATCTAAAAAACACTGAGGAATATGGATTATGGTATAGAAGAGAAGACAAATTTTAACTTAAGGTGTTTACTGACGCTCATTGGGCTGGAAATCTTGATGACCAGAAGAGCACAACTGGAGGCGCATTCTTTATGGGTGACAGACTTGTCACATGGATTAGCAAGAAGCAAGGATGCATCTCTTAGTCTACTGTAGAAGAAGAATATGTTGCTACTACTGCAAATTGCTCAAATATTGCATGGATCAAATAGTTTCTGGAAGGTATGCATATGAAGATCTTAGAACCAGTGATTATCTATTGTGATAACACCAGTGCAATAAACATTTCCTAGAATCCAGTCATGCATTCCAAGACTAAACACATTGCCATCAAGTATCATTATTTGAGAGAACAAGTTCAAGAAAAGGAAGTGATACTTGAGTATGTGCAATCAAAAGAACAATTGGCCGATATATTCACCAAGCCACTACCCAAGGATACATTTGAGTACTTGAGAAAGAGACTAGGGGTCAAACCCTTGTCTACCAGGCAGTTAATAACTGAAGGCTACATCAACCTACATATTATTAGAATATCAAAAATTTTGATGCAAGCAAAGAGATGAACTTCAAAGCTACATCTATATATAGATAGGTATATATCAGAACCGAGCACCATAGCATATTGTTGTATTTTTTATGGATAAGGGAAAATCAAGGAATATATTATGGATGGAGAAAAATGATTGTTTGACATGAATGTTAGATATTTGTGAGATATTTGTTTGGCATTGTTGTCAAAGGGAGAGAAATTATCCATATTATCAAATATTTCTGGAAATAGAAAGAGATTATCCATTATCATCTAAAATCCAACAAGGAGAGATTATATCCTTAGGGAGAGAAAATTGTATGGAAAGAGTATACAAAGGGAGAGTTGCTGACAAGAGAAAAAGACATCAAAAGAGAAGAATAGTCAAGAGAGAGAAGTTGACACAAGGAGAGGACACAACACATTAGAAGATAGGAGAGCTACAAGAATCAAATCTAAGCTAAAATAGAGCTTACCGATGGTCAAAAATTTATCAGTTGATAGAAGAAAAAGATTGGTACTTTGATGAATCTCAACTATTGTATTTCATATTGTATTAGAAATAGTATAGTGTGATAATATAGTATGTTGCCATCAATGCCAAAAGGAGAGATTGGTGACATGTAACTGATTGGATGTTTGACAATGTTAATTTGAAGATAATGCAAGGCATTAAAATGGTTAATGTATTGTATTTTCATTGATGTCAACTTGATATCATCTGTATGGTCATGTACATAATGCCAAAGATTTCAAACAACCAAAGGAAAAAAGTTTATGCTTTCAACAATGCATCAAATTTAAGTATTCACTTAGTGACAAACAACACCAACGGAGTGCACACTGACGGTCAGAGCAAAGAAAGAACCGTCACAATGATACCCGACAATCAAAAGCATAGTGTTGCCCAATGAAGCAAAACCACAGTGATACTTGATGAGAAAAGTTAGAAGGTTGCCCGACAAGTAAAATTCCAATGATGCCCAATAGATGGAGATCACAAAGCTAACTAGAGTCTCACCGATGGAATTGTTAGTTGTCACCGAAAACTAACTATAGAGGTGACCGACGGAACAAAGAGTTCAAAAAATGACAAAATATCTAGCTGGCAAGAGCTAAAGATAGACTTAACTGGTTGTTTTCTTTATTTTATTCGACCAGAGATAAGTGATTGATTTAAAGATGATTTATATAGTTGGCAAGAAGATAATTACGAGACAAATCAGGAGTTATGCTTTAAATCTAATTGGCTGGATTGTTTTTCATGCCAAGAATCAAGAATCAAGAAATAATGAATATCATATCTATATAAGAGACAAGCTTAATTCATTTACGAATGGGATTAAGGGGAGTGAATAGAAAGAGGATGCTAAATATAAACTAATGAAGAATAACTTCATACATTCCTGATCAATCAAGTTGAAGGAGAGCTAAGGAATTCTGCAGACACCGATGAACAGTGAAGCATAACATCACAAAGCAGAAAGTGTGGAAAACAAAGAATTGAATTGATACATTGATCAGAGAGGTAATGTACTTAAATAGATCTAAAAATCTACAATTCAAAGTTGTATTAGAAATAGGTCATAGTGTTTTAGTTTAACCATTGAAGCATCAAGTCTCTTAACCGAGTAGGACTTAACAGTCTTCTATATATTGAGGTACATCCCAAGGAGTGCCAAAAAGGTTGATTCATGAAAGTAGCATTGGATTTTCCCGATACCTATTGACAATCTAAGGAGGTTGATTCAAGGATGGTAGCAATAGATGCCTGATACTAAGGGACAACCTCTATGTATAAAATACTCTAACAAGGTTGCACTTAATAGTGTGCTTGTAACCTTTAATAGGGTTGGATCCTAATAGGGCTCACTTCAGAAGAGTGAAAATTTTGGGTACTAGTCCCAGTGGTTTTTCCCTTAAAAGGGTTTCTACGTTAAGAATTCATGTGTTATGTGTGTATGATTCATTTCTTTATTTTTTTTATATGACATAGTTAACACTGGATTGATCGGTATTCTCTGCTTATTTACTAAGTTTCGGTAAATAGTTATACTTCTTATCAGTAATCAAGAAAGAATAAGGATTGATAGAGAACACCGACAGACAGTTAATCAATATTAGTATTTCATGGCATGCATCTTGTAGGGACATAATAATCTGAGGTTTATTAATTGGTGTTTAAGTTTGAAGGATAAATTTTTGAGGCCACTGATTCAACCCCCCTCCCCCCCCACCCCTTTCAGTTATTACTAACACTCAATACCAAATTACTAAGTAAGTGCATATTTTTCATACGTATTACTCCCCCTTTGACATCAATGGAAAAGGTGTACTACTATATACAAATAAAAATTGCACAACTACTCATCAAAATACTCATACCATGTGAATTACATCTTGGAAAGAGGTTTCCAAGATCTTCACCTCTATAGTCCATGTCTTTACTAAGATCTAACCAACATGAATTAATCCATTCAAACAAAAAGAAGATATTTTGGTAGCCTTCAGTGTTGTAGGCATGTCTTAAGTAAGAGATTTGTTTGCTTTCTCCGTATTTGAAAGATGTTTTTTTCTAGAATTGATAGTTTGGTTGTGATTAGACTCCTCAACACACCAAATTTTCCCAACACTTTCCTTTTCTCTGTCTCAAGCACACCGATTTTGTATAATAGTTCAGACACATTCTTATCCAACTCTATAATAGTTTGTGGGGACTCACAATTTTTTACTAATGTGTCCAGATTCTTTCTATCATTAACAATGATATCTTCAATATTATTCAAATGATTTAGGGATTTATACAATAGCTATACAATAATTCTACCCTAGCTTGAATTTAGGAACAATTTTTGTACTATGATTTATCCACATATTGAAAATTTTCATGGTGCACGATGGAAACCTAGACAATATCGTGATTCAAAAAATTATTTTCACTACCTTGAATTTATGAACAATTTTGGTACTATGATTTATCCACATATCAAACATTGTCATGGTGTAGGATGGCAAGCTAAACAGTATCATGATTCTAAAAATTATTTTCCACCTAGTTGTATTATTTCAATTGTATATTTCTCTAAGAACTATACATTTTCCCCTCAATCACAAATTCAAACTCAATATTATCATTCTGATTAAGTAGCAATATTTGTACAAGTGAGCTCTAGACACGCACAATTTGATTTGGATGGTGTAGAAAGTAATGATCCAAATGATCACATTATCATTAAGGAGATTCATTTCTATATCAGTGGTGATAAGGTTCATGATATGAGCTATGTAGACCACCGTTTTAGAATGTTTTTTTGAGGATCTTCAGAATTGTGGGATGCATTCTTCACAACATTAGATTTGGTTTGATGGTTGTGCAGGTAAGTACATAAATTTTGAAATTGATTTTCATTCTCTTTTTTAAGTTATTATTTACTTTTAATATAATTCTATAGCACATATATGTGTATGTATTTAAATTATTGAATTACATATTTTTTTAATTAGTTTTGATTTGATTTGTAATTTTACAGGACAATTTATGTCTGCCAAAGCCTTGAATTGGCTATCCATGCAACATGTAAGATGCAACATTAAGTTTAAAAGGAACCTTTTTTAAAGTGGACATGGGAAAGGAGAGCACAATGGAGTGGGAACATGTGTGAAGCATGCACTTCACCAACATGATCTTGCAAGTATAAATGGTGTGAATACATAAAATTTATATATATTTCTTAATTTAATTTGCATAAGGTATATATATTTGTGTTAGTAATAACTGAGAGGGGGGTGAATCAGTGGCCTCAAAAATTTATCCTTTTAAACTTTAATCCACCAATTAATACACCTCAGATTATTAAGTCCCTACAAGATGTATGCCTTTGAAATACTTGAAACAAATGACTGTCTATTGGTTTACCTTATATGTCCTTCTCCTTGATAACCGATAGGCAGTAAAACTTATTTATCGATACTCAGTAAATATGCAAAGTATACCAATCAATCCATAAATGCATATGTGGAATGTAAAACAATAAATTAATAAATCATACACACATAACACAAGGAGGAAACCCTGTTAAGGGAAAAACCACTGGGACTAATACCCCAAATTTTCACTCTTCTGAAGTGAGCCCTATTAGGAGCCAACCCTATTAAAGGTTACAAACACACTGTTAAGTGTGACCTTGTTAGAGGATTTTTTTACATAGTTTGTCACTTAGTATCTGGCATCTACGCTACCATCCTTGAATTAGTCTCATGACTGTCAATAGGCTTTATGCTAATCTTACTACCATCCTTGAATCAACCTCCTTCTTAGACTGTCAATAGGCTTTAGGTAAGACCGATGCTACTATCATGAGTCAACCTTCTGGTAATCTATTAGGATATACCTCAATTAGAAAAGACTGTTAAGTCCTGCTCTGTTAAGAGACCTAATGTTTCAATGCTTAAACTGAAACACAATGACCTGATTCTAATGCAACTTTGAATTACAAATATTCATATCTATTTACGTACAATACCTCTCTAACCAATGTATCAATTCCATTCCTTTGTTCTTCATTCTTTCTACTCTGTGATGTTGTACTTCACTGTGTCGGTGTCTACAAAATTCTTTAGCTCTCCCTTAGCTTGATTGATCAGGACTGCATG
This sequence comes from Thuja plicata, assembly GCA_018584345.1. Classification (NCBI taxonomy): domain Eukaryota; kingdom Viridiplantae; phylum Streptophyta; class Pinopsida; order Cupressales; family Cupressaceae; genus Thuja; species Thuja plicata. Next base: position 2,139,199 of record MU227608.1, on the reverse strand, counting down.
AAGTTTATACTTCATCAGTTTCTCTTTAGCATCTTCTCTCAATTCACTCCCCCGTGTCTGAGTGTCTTTGGAAATGAAATATTATTGTCTCTTATATAGACATGATTTTCCATGATTCTTGATTCTTGGCGTGAAAAAAAATATAGCCAATTTGATTTACAACTTTAACTCCTAATTTATCTCGTAGTTATCTTCTTGCCAGCTATATAAATCATCTTTAAATCACTTACTTAACTGTGGTCAAATAAAACAACTAGTTAAGCCTTTCTTTAAGATCTACCAGCTAGATATTTTGTCATTTTCTGATCTCTCTATTCTGTCGGTCAATTCTGTAGTTCGTCGCCAGTGACAACTGCTAGTTCCATTGGTACAACTTTAGTTAGCTTTAGGTTCTTTGTCTGTTAGGCATCATTGGATCTTGCTTATCGGGAAACACTATTTTTAGCCCATTGGGCATCCTATGATTCTACTTCGTCGGGAAACAGTGTCTTCTACTCGTCGAGTATCACTATGACTTTATCTCTCTCTTTACCGATGGTGTGCACTCCGCTGGTGTAGTCTATCACTTGGTGAACACCTGACTTTTATGCATTGCTGAAGGCATAACCTTTGTTCCATTGATTCTCTAAAGTCTTTGGCATTATGTATATGACCATACAGATGATATCAAGTTGACATCAATGACAATACGCACCATTAATTGATTTAACGTCTTTCATCATCTTCAACTTAACATTATCAAGCATTCAATCAGTTACATGTCATCAATCTCTCCCTTTGGCATTGATGGCAACATACTATATTATCACACTATAATATTTCTAATACAATATGAAATACAATTTTTGAGATTCATCAAATTACCAAATAGTTTGTTTTGATAACTGATAAAATATCTGACCGTCAGTAAGCTCTGTATTAGCTTACATTTGATTCTTGCAGCTTTCTCTGTTTCTTCTTCTGATGTGTTGTGACCTCTGTTGGTGTCAATTTTTCTCTCTTCTTCTTTGATGTCTATGTCTTGTATTTGCAACTTTTATACATATACTCTCCCTATGGATATGATCTCTCCTTGTTTGGAGTGATCTGATAATGAATAGTTTCTGATGATAATATGAATACATTCTCTCCCTTTGACATTAATGCCAAACAAATATTTTCACAAATATCTGACATTCTGTTAAACAATTTCTTTTATTCATAATATATTCCTTGAATTTCCCTTATCCATCATCAATATAATAGTTTTCTCTGGTGCTCAGTTCTGATATATACCTTACTGTATATAGATGTAGCTTTAAAGTTCATCTTTTGCTTGCATCAATCATGAATGATATTCTGATAATATATGGCTGATGTAGCTTTCAGTCCTTTTACTGACTGTTGGACATGGGTTTGACCCCTAGTCTTTTTCTCAGGTACTCAAATTTATCCTTAGGTAGTGGCTTGGTGAAGATATTAGCCAATTGTTCTTTTGATTGCACATATTCAAGTATCACCTCTTTTTCTTGAACCTGATCTCTCAAATAATGATACTTGATGGCAATGTGTATAGTCTTTTCATGCATGACTGGATTCTTGGAAATATTTATTGCACTAGTGTTATCACAATAAATAATCACTAGTTCTTTGATCTTCATATGCATACCTTCCAGCAACTGTTTGATCCATGCAATATTTGAGCAGTTTGCAGCAACAACAACATATTTTGCTTCTACAGTAGACTGAGAGATGCATCCTTGCTTCTTGCTAATCCATGTGACAAGTCTGTCACCCATAAAGAACGCTCCTCTAGTTGTGCTCTTCCGGTCATCAAGATTTCTAGCCCAACCAGCGTCGGTAAACACTTTTAGTACAAATTTTCCTTCTCTTCTATACCATAAGCCAAATTCTTCAGTATTCTTCAGATATTTTAGAATTCTTTTCACAACAGTTATATGTGATTCCCTGGGGTTAGCAGGAAATCTAGCAACAATTCCTACTACATGTGCAATATATGCTCTAGTGTGTACAACATACATGAGTTTCCCTATCATTGATCTGTATAGAGTCTGATTTACCTATAATGTCTTGTCTTCCTTTGTTAATTTGCATCTAGTAGCCATCGGTGTTCCAACAGGTTTGGAATTTTCCATCTTGAATATTTTCAGGATGTCATGCCCAAAAGTTGGGCAAAAACACACGAACAAAAATTTTTAATAACGTACATAAACAGGGTACCCAAATAAACATAAGGGTAACATGTGCACACAAACTAGTGCAAGGGGGTAAACGAAAACTAGAATAGGTCTCAAGGAGAGGAATAGCTTTCACAGCTATCCTAAGGGTGTCTAAAATTCCAAACTGGAACTGCATGCAAATCGAGGCAGTTTGACTAAAAGTCAACTAGGGTTGACCAAAAGTCAAACGTGTCTTAAAATATGAGGGGAAGGGTTTCAAGGGTCTACTAAGAGCTATGGAAGCCAAGGTGCACAAAACAAGATAGTTGACTAAAAAGTCAACCCATGTTGACCAAAAGTCAACTATCTCCAAAAAGGCTCAAAACTGAAACCCTAAGGTCTAGAGACCGCAAGGAGCAAAGGGTTCAATTATCGAGACCAACGAATGAGGTTTGACCATGGTTGACCAAAAGTCAACCGTGCACGAAAATAGTCAAAGGTAGCGATAATGTCCCTAAAGACGTATATCAAGAATCTAAAGGGGAATATGACCCCCCGATAACAATATATGAAGGTTAACTAATCTATATTTCTAAAACAATTAATTCTAAAAGTCCTTAAGTTTTCTAAATCTTATTTAATATATTTAATTATAATGTCCCCAAAAAATAAAATCCTATCAGAAAAATTTTATCTAACAACATCAAATCTAAACTTCAACTATGGTTGAATAATATCTAATCGAAATTCCATTTAACTTAAAACAATCTTATCCTTAAGTAACCTAAATGCCAAATATAAATTTTTAAAAGAAACACCAATCTAATTACATAAACTCACAACTTACATACATAATACATATATATAACTATATAAATAAAATTTATTAAAACTAAGTTTAAAGTCTCTAAACTAAAATATAAAATAACTAATTAAAACCATCCTTTGAAAAACAAAACTAAATCTAACTAAAACATAATTAAAAATTTGCCATATAAATATAACCAAAAATATGATACAATATTTAAACAAAGAAAAAAAAACAAAAGGGAGTTTAAAACCCTAATAAAAATCGCAAAGGAGGGAAGACTAAATCGCAGAGGCGGCGGTGAGTGGGAGGTGGGCGGAGGGTTAAAAACATCCGGCGGCGGACAGGGGCGGTGCGGTGGTGGCCGCATCCAGCGGCACCACCGCCCGCTGCGGTGAAAACCATGCAACGGGGGAGGAGGGCTTGGGGCGGCTGACACCGGCCGGCGGTGCCGCCCCACTGTGTATAACACAGTGGGTGGCCCGTGGCCGCGCGGCCCCCACACTGTTTCAATCAGCGGCGGCGGATCATGGGGGGGTTTCGGCCCTCCCCAATGATATTTATTTTTTTCTTTATAAAAAGTTCGATTCCGCCATGGGCGGTAAAGCTTTCTTCTTTTTTTTTTAACTTTTATTAATCCATTTAACATAATAAGCGTTGCACATATAATATTGAGTTAAATACAATATAAAAGAAGAATAGAAAAATATCTATAATTAATGATTGGTGGAAAACTCTGTATACCTCAAAACAGGGGGTATAAGGAGGATTAATTTTTTTAATTTTATTCCACAATTAGAATCCATATTTTAATCTAATGACATTGGTGGAAAAAAATTGTAATTTAGAGTATTTAAAAATTTTGCATAAATTTTTAAAATATCACAAGTATAAATATGTTCTTCACCAACTTATCAATTTCTTAAACTCATAGATTTCCATATTCCTATAAAAAAAGAATGTACTAATTTTTATTAATAAAAGCATTAGTCCA
>MU227608.1:2103669-2120254 GCA_018584345.1 Thuja plicata | reverse complement strand
ACTACCATCCTTGAATCAGCCTCCTTCTTAGACTGTCAATAGGCTTTAGGTAAGACCGATGCTACTATCATGAGTCAACCTTCTAGTAATCTGTTAGGATATACCTCAATTACAAAAGACTGTTAAGAGACTTAATGCTTCAATGGTTAAACTAAAACACAATGACCTATTTCTAATGCAAATTTGAATTGTAGATATTCAGATCTATTTACATATAATACCTATCTGATCAATGTATCAATTCCATTCCTTTTTTCTTCATTCTTTCTGCTCTGTGATGTTGTGCTTCACTGTGTGTCGGTGTCTGCAGAATTCTTTAGCTCTCCCTTAGCTTGATTGATTAGGACTGCATGAAGTTTATCCTTCATTAGTTTCTCTTTAGCATCTTCTCTCAATTCACTCCCCCGTGTCTGAGTGTCTTTGGAAATGAATTATGATTGTCTCTTATATAGACATGATTTTCCATGATTCTTGATTCTTGATTCTTGGCGTGAAAAACAATCTAGCAAATTTGATTTACAACTTTAACTCTTGATTTATCTTATAGTTATCTTCTTGCCAGCTGTATAAATCATCTTTAAATCACCTACTTAACTATGGTCAAATAAAAAAAATAAAACAATGAGTTCGGTCTTTCTTTAAGCTCTGCCAGCTAGATATTTTGTCATTGTCTGATCTCTCTGTTCTGTCGGTCAATTCTGCAGTTCATCGCCGGTGACAACTGCTAGTTCCATTGGTACAACTTCAGTTAGCTTTGGGATCTCCATCCATCAAGCATCATTGGATCTTGCTCATCGAGAAACACTATTTTTAGCTCGTCCGGCATCTTGTGATTCTTCTTTGTCAAGCAACACTATCTTCTGCTCGTCGAGTATCACTGTGACTTTATCTCTGTCTTTACCGATGGTGTGCACTCCACCGGTGTAGTCTGTCACTTGGTGAATACTTGAATTTTATGCATTGTTGAAGGCATAACCTCTATTCCATTGATTCTCTGAAGTCTCTGGCATTATGTATATGACCATACAGATGATATAAAGTTGACATCAATGACAATAAAAACCATTAACTGATTTAATGTCTTGGATAATCTTCAACTTAACATTATCAAGCATTCAATCTGTTACATGTCATCAATTTGGAGCTTCTTCATTTTATTTAAACTGGTAGTCAAATATTTATCATTTAGGTAATACCATAGACAATTAAAAGTAAATTGTTGAATGGTGTCGAAGTCATTTTGCTAGTCGTGACACAACAAACAACAAATAATATTTTTGGTAAGTCAGAGGTAGAATTTTGTATTTCAATTCTTTTAAAATTTATAATTGAAGACATCCATTTCACTTTTATATCATGTAAACTTTACATTGATCTCAAAATGTGCTTCAATCTCATTGAACATGTATATGTAACAGATATTGATCAATGTAATCCTTACAATTTTCATTCAATTTTTGGTATTAGAAGTTTACATCAAGTGATGACTATAGGAAACAACAAGCCTCCATTGATTCAAGTAAGAGAAAAATCATGTTTTTTGTGTTAATTGTATTGAAAACAATGCAAATTATAGTCAATGTGGATATGTTTCACAATGAAAAATAAAATAATTGATCACAATGCCTCCTTATGAAGATGATGACAATGACATAGACATTCATGATCCTATATATTCAACTGATTATGAATGTATTTCTGATTTAGTTGTTATAGGTGTGTGTGTGTGTGTGTGTGTGTGTGCACGCGCACACGCATTATTTATCTTTTATTTAATTTTAATTTATGACAAGTGATGTTTATATTGTATCTTCCTTTTGTTTCTAATTTATGAGATGATTTCTTTATATGTGATATTTTTTTTATGGTTGTGAATCTTGAGAATACATAAGGTGTATATTATTGTCTACTAAGATGCATGAAAGAAAAATACAAATTGCCAGAAATAATTGTAGATGGCGATGGACAAGAGTATCCTACTAGTTTAGTTATTATTGAAGGCACCTATTATCATAAAACAAAGATAGACAATATTGGTATTTAATTTATTGATTACATGCCTACCCAAAAATTTATACAATATAGTCATTTGGTTATAGCGACAAAGCTACAATGTGAGACAATGCCAAAAAAAAGGACGTGGCAACGAAAAGTGGAGGTTGCCTATTGAAGAAGATGAAATTTTTTGGAGATAATAAAATATAGAGAGGATCTAGACTATATCTATCAGGAGCTTTAGGCTTAGAAACTTGTTTAATTATGGCTTATACTTTCATATTTGAACTAGAGATACAACGAACTACAATATAGTTTGAGTTCTAGGAGTGGTATATATATAAATTTGGATCAAATGTTTTGATATATAATTATGGCTTATACTTTCATATTTGAACTAGAGATACATGTATTCTTTGAAGGTTCAAATTTAATTATGTATATTAATTATATATTACTTTGAATGTATGCTTTGAAGGTTCAAATGTAATTATGTAAATTGCTTCTATATTAAAGCGTGATAAGTTATATCCCCTTAAGACAACCACTTAAGACATCATGCCTTAAGACATCCCATTAAGACTAACTTCATATACCTTAAGACATCTACAAGTAAGACATCATGCCTTAAGACATCCCCTTAAGACTAGCTTTATATCCCCTTAAGACATCATGACAAGTTACATCCCCTTAAAACATCTCATTAAGACATAGTGCCTTAAGACTAGATTCATATCCCCTTAATACATCATGACAAGTTACATTCCCTTAAAACATTCTCCTTTAGACTATATTGCTTATAAATATGTCATTACTTATTTCTTTTGTGTTACTTATATTGGTTACTGCATTACTTATATGCCTTACATGTGTTACTTATATTGGTTACATGTATTACTTATATGCCATGTGTTACATGTGTACTTGGCTTATTTATATGAACTTTTATGCTTATGTGTCACTTATATTGCTTTTAAATATGTCATTACTTATTGATTATGTGTCACTTATATTTCTTACATGTGTTACTTATATGTCTTACATGTGTTACTTATATTTCTTACTTATATTGGTTACATGTATTACTTATATATCACATGTTACATGTGTACTTGGCTTGCTTATATGAACCTATATGCTTATGTATCATTTGTATTGCTTTTAAGTATGTCATTACTTATTGTTTATGTGTTACTTATATTTCTTACATGTGTTACTTATATGCCTTACATGTGTTACTTATATTGGTTACATGTATTACTTATATGCCATGTGTTACATGTACTTGGCTTGCTTTTATGAACTTATATGCTTATGTGTCACTTATATTGCTTTTAAATATGTCATTACTTATATGCCATGTGTTACATAAATTGCTTACTTATATTTCTTGTATGTATTACTTATTATATATTATTAGTTTAGATACATTGGTTATATACATTGAATTAACTTTAAAATGAACACCTATATTTTCAATATACATTGACCTTATATATGTCATGTGTTAGTTTAAATACATTTCTTATATATGTGCAAATTAATTGTGATACATTTCTTAAATATAAATGTCATTGATTGCATGATTAGTAAATCAATATTTAAATTACTTACATATGTCATTTGTTTAAATATAGATATGTCATCTTAATACATGATAAATTAAGCTTTTAAAATGAGTCCATGTAACTATCTATATATCTAAACACATGTATCAAATATCAAATAGATCAATGTCCACGACATAATAGAAATGTATGACCCATCATGAGATGGACGCCAAGAGGAAGTGTACTCTAAAGGATATTTGAAATTAAGTAATAATAAGATTGATAAGACTTCCCAAATCATAAATGAAATGCATTGGGTTTGGGGAATGATGACAAATCATTGTAATCCATAGTGAAAGGTTGTGTCTCACATGTGTCCTTGCTCGGACAAGCTTGATCTTTGTAAAAGGACTGAAAATGATATTAAGTGAAACTTATGAGTTTTCGTTGTCATTACTCGTCATAAACAAATCAAAATTTGTAGAAACCAGTACTTCCTCTGGTTTTCCTCACAGCTGGACAATCTAGAGAACTCTAATACAGAATCAAATATGGGTGGAGACATGTCAATTTGAACCTGATAAGATTGAATTTTTTTTCATGAAAACCCTAGAGTCTGAATGATACTCAACGAAGGAGGGTTGGTCCCGTATATGGAAGCTATGATGGGCTCAAATGAAAACATGTCTCTCCAATTTGTGAATAGTTGGACTGATAGGAGGGTCACCATGGGTGGCATATCCTTAGAGATCAATGAGGAAGTGATTGCTCAGGCTACGGGGCTATCTAGGAAGGGACAAAAATTGAAAAAAGACTACCAAAATCATGAATGAAACTAGCCTCAAGAATTTCTTCAGAAAGAATGAGGAGCCGATCAGGACTAATGGTGACTATGATAGAGAAGTGCTCCCTCAGCCCTGGGGTTAGGTATGTTTAGGAATATTTTCCAATTCATTGCTAATGATTGGACCAAATTGCTTACTAATTGCCATAGTGAGAAATAGCTAGGCCTACTAGAGGGTTTATGTGGTGTCTTGGGGTGGTTGCCTCAATCTGGGGTTTTTTGTTTTATGCTTAAATTACTATGGTTTTAGTCATCTGGGCTTGTTGTTTAAAATAGTTACTTTTACTAGTACTCTCAGTTGGATATCCCTGTGGGCTAATTTTGTTATTAGTATGGTTAAGTTCTTTATCCGTATGGTTGGTTTTTACTTTGTTATGATGGGGAGAAACTTTGTGTATCCATATGGTTGCATGTTGTTATTGATGTTAAAGATGGGATTCGGCTAACAGTGTTTTGCTTGTGTTGTGGGTGGTCACTTTGTCTCTTTTGGTGACTGGGTCTTTTTGAGGCTCTACCTCCTATACTTTTGGGTCATCCCCCTTGTTCTTGGCTGCTTTAATATAGAAAACATAATAGAAATGTATCAAATAGATAAATTTCCACAACATAATAGAGAAATGTCCACAACATAGAAATGTATCAACAACATATCTATAAATGCATCAACAACATAGAAATGTAGGTCCACAACATAGAAATGTATTAACAACATAAAAATGTAGATCCACAACATAGAAATGTATCAAATAGATCAATGTCCACAACATAGAAATGTATCAACAATGTATCTAGAAACATATCAACATAATAGAAATGTAGATCCACAACATAGAAACTCTAACTCAAGGCGCCCTCACCACCTAGTCCCTCATCCAATCCTCCACCTGCTCAAGGGGTCTATTAGAATACACAAATTCCATGTTAGAATATTTTATTTAACAAGAACAAATATGTAATTTTGAAATATACATTTAAACTTGAAAAAAATTAAAACATGTACATGTTTTCAAAATAAATTAATTTACCTGTGTATCCTGATGAATCAGATCACTAGATGTATGTAAATCCCTGTATGCGACATCCATCATAATCTCCTGTACATAGTATATTTAAAAATATATATATAAATTATATATTTAAAATTTATATATATAGTTGCAAGCTCTACATATATATATACACACAATTATTTAATGAAAATCACAATCTGGTTTCTTACCTGATCTGTCTACTGGAATGCACATTCAATGTCTAATAAATTAGAAGAGTGTAAGGACACTACATCAATGGCATAATCCATAAGAAGAGATAAGAATCCAGTCCTAAATCATAGAGGAGGTGTCTTCTCTTGAGGTGTACGATCAACAACACTCTATCACAGAGTAGTAGGACGTATCAGAATATCCTGCTGTCTGGAAATACCTATCTGTGCATCTTCATGTCCTTGGTTGTGAGCAGTGGAGGATCTCCTAACCACTGTTCAAATGAATGCAGGCATCTCACTGAGTGACCTCATGCATTATAGAATACCCCTGATAATCATCAAGGAGATCACTCACTAACATGGAGATCATCGCGCACAGACAATACTTGGGATCTCGTGCTATATCATCAGGTGTGGGGATCTGGTAGCAGATGTAAGGATCTAAATGATCAATTCCTAGGCTTGTACAGGATTGTAACATGTACCTTCCCACACAATCAAATGACAACTGGTCAACCTGAGTCGTAATGGAGGCAATGCTTGAGTACATATCTAGACGCACCTCCTCAGTCACAAAATCTCTAGCTCCCCTATCTATGATACTCCCTACTTAGGGGAGTACCATGAGATGATGCACATGATGCATGGTCACAATCGTGATGTACTCTAGGCTCTAAATGAGTGGGTACCATGATGTATAGATATGATAGATGATACAAGAATCTAGATATAAACTGCAAGTGTGCACATGTACATTAAATATAATAAACAAAATAGTTCATGTATATACATATATGTGTTGTATGTACAAGCTATACATTTGAATCAGATCTAAAATTAAATATTAACCATATAAACATTACAAACCTCAAGTAAATTTAAAATGATTTCATTGAACCCTAAGACATTCAAATCATTACTTAAATTTAAACATCCTCTTAAGACATTCAAATTATTAAACATATTACATATCCCCTTAAAAGACATTCAAATCATCAAATGTACACTTAAATTTTTCAACACATTCATTGAACAAAAAGATTAAAAACCTTGTAAATTAAAAATAATTTCATTTCCCTAAGGAATTCAAATCATTACATAGTGTACATCTCCTTAAAATGTATTGAATCATTACATATTACTGTTCAGGCTTAGAATTGTCACCCTAAATCAGGCATTAGGGCTACACGATAATTTCATCCTCACAATGGAAACTTCCTCTAGCTATGGGTGAACTATGGATGAGGAAGAGTCTCTGGATTCTAGGCCGATTCCTATTTGATTTGGGATATCACCTCCTAATTCAAAACTTGATGGGGAAAAGGGAAAAATGATTAAAATTGAAAGGGAAAATGGGGTGATACACCAATGAATAATTCAGACTTCTCAAAAACATGAAACTTCAATCCTGACTCACAAACAAATACTTTAACAATTTGATTCTTTGCTCAACATATAGGTTAACAAACTCATGCTATCAGGGTTCTACCACAAATAGCTTGGAGAATTAACAACATACATTTCTCATGCAAGGCCTTGGGGCAGCTAATTTTCTTGAGAAGGAATAGAATTTCATTCACTTCCTTTAGATAATAACCAATTTAACACTTGCTAGAAAAGATGAAACAGGATTCGATATTGAAAAACAAGTACACAAAATGGGAGTCAAAGAATCTGGTTCATTTCTTCAAAAATATGACAAGATGATTACAAAAATGGCCTTCAAAGCACCTAGGAATGATATGTTCACTAAAATGCCCTCTCTCTAAAATCTGCAACCCAATGGATACAAAATGCATGGAAAAGTGGTATAGGAATAAAATAGTTCACTAAAACCTCTTTTCCACCAAATCTGAACCCCTAACTATGAAGTACAAGTTCAGTTATATAGCCCCTTAGGCTAATCTTGAAAATGAGATCTCCCTCCAAAAAGACCCTCTCGAACAGATAGATCATCCCCAAATCAAAGGAAAAAATGATGCCTAAAATCTAGCCTAACAACTAGCTCCTTTAAAATAGCATATCCCTAGGATTGAGGCATGATTAGTGCCCTAAATGAAGCCCCTAAAGGCCAATTTCAAAAATGAAACTAGCCCTCCAAAACTCTAATCCAGAAATCCAATCATCCCTAAAAACACTCAACTTTAGCTATAAAATAGCCCTCTAATTCCATCTCCAAATCAACTCCTACAATATCCCTAATTATTGGCTTTTAAATAAGGATAAAAATTCCTTTTACAATATGTGTCAATAATTAATAAACTTTAAAAATCTAAACCTAAGTCTAAAAGACCTAAATTTAAATTACAAAATTTTAAAACAAACCAAACGCCATCACTTTGACACAATTTTGAAACTCAAAAGAGTTTTTCGAAGGCAAAAGTGAATTGGCACTTTTCCATTCTCGATGCTGACTAGAGTACACTATCACATTAATTGGCATTTGTTTCCTGTAGTCAGACTTCAGATTTCATTTTGTTATGGCATTGTATTTCATATTTTGGGGAAAAGATTTAGGGTTTTCTACTGTTGGGTGCCGCCATGCTGGGAATCCTTGCAATTTTTACTGTTTTCGTGTCTTCCCTACTCTTTATCATGCAATCTAGAATTTCTATTTGTTGTATCTGAAGTGTTGTTTGGAATAATTGAAGCTTTCTCTCTGCGATCCGTGGGATAGAATGTGAATCTGGAGACTCAAAACCATGAATCATGGTGCTCTTCATGGTTTGAAGTCTTACTTTGAGTCTTACTCGTGGGCCCTAGTTGTAATATGGAGTCACCTCTGTTATGAACTCGGGCTTTCTTCCACATGTGACCTCTACTTGCTGATTTGCGGGCTCCTACTGTGGAGTTAGACACAGAGCATCGGGCTCTTGACTAGATATGCAATCTTTTACATAATAGCACGTTGTTTGTGCATGTCTTCCCCTCTTTTGAGCATGAATCTCAAACTTAGCACATTCCATGGCTTTCTCTACAAAGTGGGGGCTTCACATACTGTTTATGTGTGCGAGCTCAAGCTCTTCTTTACCTGATCTGCGGGATTTTTTAATTGAGAGTTAAAATGCATGATTACTATATGTTCATGAGCTAAAGGGTGGCATCTGGTACTGGAGTTGACTCATTGTGTTTTGAGTTTCATGCCATGAGATATGGCATTTTGCATGTGTTTTTCTTGACCTTTGAACTCGGGCTGCATATAGTATTGGAGCTTGGGCTTTGCATGCATATCTCCAGTTTAAGAAGCTTGGACTTCTTCTAGTTGAACTTGGCCATTCACTACAGTTGAAACCATAACTTGGAGATAAGTTGACTCCTTTGTTTACTTTTATCAATCTGTAGTTTTCACTATGCATGTTGTCATTTTCTGTTGGGATATGCTAGTCATTGCTTCACTTTGTAATCTGATTTGTTTTTTCCTGTCTTCTTTCAACTGTAGTTTTAATGGTGAAAATATTACATAGTTTTAAGAACACCATAATCTGCAATAGAAATAAAACTTAACTCGAGCCTCTTATCATTCCTCCATTAGTTGTCTATAACTTATATCGAGTTGATATTGCTATTGCATGCTGTCATTTTGATGTCTTCATGCTGGCTTGTCTAAAAAAATTTCAATATGCAGTTTACATTACATATTTCAAAATGTTGCTCTGTAGAAATCTGTATGTTAGTCTTTTATGACTATTGCACAATGTATTGAATAAATAACAATGAAGCTAAAATACCCACATGGCCTTTTCTCAGATTTAGAAGAAAATACAAAACATCTGCAAACTGTCGTTTCTTTGACTAGAAGCATCTTTATTGTTACTCCATGATCATGCAGTGCATTTTAATGTTGTTTGTAACTTTATGCATTCTGTGTAGTTGTTTTTCTTTTCACAACAGTGGGCTATTATGTTGAAAACAAGCCACTGGATGTATGTACAACACTCTTTACTTGTATATGCCTTATATTTTTCATAGCAGCATTGTTTCTTGATTCACCAAACATGCATAATATTTTGATGACAATAACACTGTCATTTGATTTTCACTCTTACATATGCACTGCACTTTTGATCATTATGCACATTATATATGGATAATACAGTTTTTTTACCCTCCTTTTGCATATGCTCATCTCTTCTCTATTTGGCAACTTAATACAGCAACATTGATTATCCCTTTTATTCTTTTCATGTGCTCTACTTTTGGCATTAGATCACATTAATACATATTTCTATGTCCCTAGACAGCATTGTCATTTGATTTTCCTTATATATGCACTGTTTGAAACTGCATCTTCATATGCATAATCCAGTCTTTGAAATCTTGAATCTTGCTCATTTATTCTTTGTTATGCATATTTTATAACAACATTTGATAATATTGTTCTTACTCTTCTGGCATTCAACTATTAGCATCCATAGTGTCGAGACCTATAATAGTATGCATGCACCCTGTAGCAACTGTCATATACTGCATCTCATATGCACACAACTCACATATGTTATCTTTTTGTACATTAATGTTGAAAACTGCATTTGAACATTTCTTTCTTTCCTGCACATTTGTGAAGTTTGAGCATGGGATCGTGACACTCACTGTATCTTTCAAAAATAGCATAGAATTTACATAAAGATATGTTTTTCTGATATTATTATTTTGTCAATGCAAATGCATATCTTGCTATTACATTGATATCATGAGTAAATATGCAGTTCATGAAGTTTGACTGATGTATGGTGTTTTTAGGCTTTTATGTATTTCTTAGATCCAATTGGATCTAATATCTCTTTCACACCATGATGTAGGATACAGGACCACTGAAGACCTAGGATTGAGGATAGACAAAGACAAGATAGGACATAAAAGACTTTAGATGATGCAGATGAACCACTCTAGAAACTAGAAGACCTCTTAAAGGCAATACATAGACCCTAGACTTCATCATGCTTCCTTCTTAATTTCTTTTCTGCATATTTCCTCTAAGTTTCAGTATGCAAGATGTGACCTTGAAGGAACACTTGTCTAATACATTCAGTATGAATGCACAATGTAATGATCGTTTATGAATCTGAAAGTGTGAATTTGATCAAAACTTAGAGTACAAATATAATCTGATAATATGAATGTAATAGCAATGTATTTCTTTTGCATTGGCTGAACAGTAATGTTAAAGAGATGTTTCTTTATGCAAATTTTACTTTTTTCCTGCATGTAAAAATTTTGGTAACAATTACATCTGTATAGTGAAATTTTAGTCTTTTAATGGTTCAACGAATAGTTCTGATTAATGTTGATGTTTAAAGGTTCTTTGAATGGCCAATAAATTTCTACAACATCATTTCAGGAAAGGAGCGTGATTTCAAATTTATATTGGTTTATTTAGAAAAGAAACTAGCATGTCATACACATGAAATGAAAACACATCTGATATTGTAAAGATATTTGCATGTTTCATTTTGCATGATAGGTTGCATGAAATTATAAAATTTGATAAATGAAAATTGATAGACATATCAAGGTTCACGTTAAATGAGAAAATGAAAAACTTGATTCTTGCATCTAGTAATATTATTACAATACACTAAGGCTATATAAGTATTTGCAATTGAGTTTGAATTATTTATGCTTTTGTGTCTAAATTATTTGCTACTTTTATGATGTAGTATTGATGTCATCTATCGTGTACATGGTGAACACTGATGAATTGTTTAAGGTTTAAGTTTGAAGGTTTGAGGTTTAAGTTTTAAGGTTTAAGGTTTACGTTTCAAGGTTTAAGGTTTTAGTTTTCAGAATAAAATATTAAAACTAGCCATTTTATACATATAATTATGAAAAACATGAAAAATTAAATATTTGGTACTAATATAACATTGAAATATCATTTTGGTTAAGATCTCTTTCAGTGATGTTTCATTCTGGCAGGTCTTTTGCAGCTTCTACATTTAGGGTTACGGCCGTCATTGTTGTGGCTTGCCCTACTGGAGGTCGGGCTCCTCTTGCTATCGCCTCTGTAGTCGGTGATTCCATTTCTACTGACGATGCTGGTGTTGCTGCGGCCACAACAACCTCTATTGATGTTGATGGCTATCGGCTTTCCTATAGTGTGGGGAGCGTGGATGATGCCTCTGTATGGGCTTTAGGGGTTTTGACATCTGTTAAGAAGGGTGGGGTTAAAGGCCCCCATGTGGTTGTTGCGGAGCCTGCCATTGTGGCTAGGGCAGATGCTACGCTGAAGCTGGGAGAAAACTATGGGTTTGTTCCTGTCTCAAATCCTATATCCGTTATGGTGGATATGGAAGTGGAGGAGGAAATAGACAAAAATATTTATGAGTTTTTCTCCCATGATTTGATTTGCAGGTTCAAAGGGTTTTGGCCTAGCCTCTTGAAGCTTCATGATTGGATATCTAGACATTGGGAACCAATGCTCGTGGATACAGTGCACATCTATCCTTTGGCTAAGGGGTATTTTATTGCAAAATTTGATGATGTTTTAGACAGAAATAATATGTTGATTGAACATTTTTTCAGCTGGTAGGATCACTTTATGCTCATGGTTAAGCCATGGAATATTGATTTTAACCCTACGTCAGATTCCTTCATTAGGTTTCCTATCTGGGTCCGTCTTCCTAATCTTCCTCTGCACCTATGGATTGATTCTCTACTAGAAGGGATTGGTAATGCCCTTGGGGAATTTTTATTGGTGGATGGTGATTCTTCTAACATTCTCCACACTACTTATGCTTGCATGCTTGTGGATATCAATCCCTCCAAGGGTCTTCCTATGGAGATAGTGATCAACTCCTCTAAAGGAAAATGGATTCAGCTCTGGATTATGAAGGTATCCCCTTCATATGCAGAAGGTACTTTAAAATAGGGCATTTGGCTGCTCAATGTGGAATGGGTAAAAGAAATCTAATGCATCCTGGTGGAATGGTGCTTCTTCTCAACACTATATGGTGGAAAAGAAACCTGTCTCACCGAAAAGCTTTTCCCAGGTGGCAGAATAGGTCCTGCCTCCTCTTGCTAGAAAGGTTGTGGTTCCTAAGTGGTCTCCAATGATTTCTTCCCAGGTGGTTTCATCACCTAGCCAGGTGGGGGGTGTTGAGTCTCTGCTACCCCCGGGTGATGCTGGGGGGGTTTCTGTGATCATCCCTCCTATGAAATTGTCTAGTATTTTGGCTACCCCTGCTGGTAGCTTTGATCATTTCGGTGTGGTCATTGATCCTCCAGTTTGGCCGGATGAGGTAGCTAGTGTGGAAGAGGGATGGACTACTGTTAAAGGAAAAAAATTCAAGTTGCCCTCTTCATTTGATATGACTCTTCGTTCCCATCAGAAGGGTGCTAAAGGTAAATCCTAGATTTGGATTTGTCTTTAGTTTGGGTTTGCATGAAAGTTGTTTTATGCATAATTTCTCTATGGTTGTGGGAGCCTATTGTAAAACCCTCACTGTGGTTGTGACCCATTTTGTTTTGTGGGCATTATTGAATAACTTTTGTGACTTCTTTATACACGATTTCGGGGCCCCTTCAAAACCTGTTGTTACCTTAATCAAAAACATTGAAATATCATTTTTAACTATATAATTACAAAAAACACTTTAAAAAAATCAAATAAATGCAAAAAATGGGGCCCCTACCTCGCACTTAGTTGAGTGTCCTCAAGCCCACTTCTCAGCTCCGCTAGCCCCGCACTGTGCAAATGAGGGGCTTAAACTACCTTCTGTGACTTTTATTATGTGAGTGGGACTCGGCCGAGTCCCGCTCAGCTGAGTACCTCTAGCCACATAAGCACCATTAGATGACATGCAATGTGTATGTGGATTCAAACAAGTGCTACTTGGATGATTATTATTTGGATAAGTTTTTCTCAGTTGAGTCCTCTTAGTAAGCCTAAAATGTGACACACCTTCATGCTTTTACCCCATTATAAGGATTCTTTTGGAACATTATTTCTCATTAAATTATAAAAAAATCACCGCGATTCATCTTTATGGATAAATCATCCTTGGGCCTCAATATATTTCTCTCTTCTATCTCATTTTTTGTTAGTTGTTGATTACAATTTATCATCGAGACATGTAGGGTTGAGGGATCAACTCCAATAAGCACATAAGGACCTTAGAATATACTTTATTGATAGGGAGACTCCTTGGTAACATTCTAAGTTTTCTTGTAACTCTTGTTAGGTCTCTCCTAGGACCTTTAGGATTTCCTCAATCCACCCCTATTCACTAGAAATATTCAATCCTTCCCTCCAACCAAGGATTCTTCCTATCTTGTCAAGGTCTCCATTCTTGTGTTCTACAAGAACTCCTCAAAACTACACCTACCAAGCCCTAACCAAGAAATTGAGTTGTAGGAGATCAAGGGCTTCATGTCACTATTTCTTGATTCCAATTTATGGTCTCAACTTATCAGGATTGGTCATGTACCAATCGAGTTCCAAATTCCTATTATTTTGGCCTTGTAGCCTTTTTGCACAATTAGGCCTCCTAGTTTTTAGGAAATCTTTAAAACAGAAAAAATTTCTCAAAGAACACCCTGATATCTTGTGGTATTCTTCAATTAAAGAGAAAACCCACAAGGAATTTCTAGGTATCTGGGTCTAACACTGTCCGTACAACCTGTTTCCAGAATATGGCACATTTCTTATTTTTAGACCAGTTTTGGGTCTTTTGGATCAAAACCTGGCAAAGTGAGATCATGGGCACTCCTCCACATTCCTGAGTACCTAAATAACACATCTCAATCCATCCATGGCCTTCTTGGCTCATGAGAACACCCCCTGCAACTTTTAAACTCATTGTCACTTGCTTACTCTAACCGTGCTATGAATTTAGCTCGCCTAGGGCAAGTGATTAAAAATACATGCCAACACTTTTAGAGCTCCTCCTTCCACAGTCTTGAATCTCCATGGACCTATTTTCCATTCCTAGGTGTCCATATAGAGCCAATGGTGGGAAGTGGAGTTAGGTCCACATCTTTGCTCCTTGCTCCAAAACAGGACAGCAAACAGTCCAAAACTAAAGAATTTACAAACAACAAAGCAAAAATACCTACAAATCAAACTAGCTACTAAAAAATCTTGTAAACATGTCCAATAATGGTATCCAATAGTCACAGTTTCAATGCAAAGAAAACACAAAATGCTTCAAATCTGTTGTTCTTACAAAAAAACTCATGGCTCCAAAGTAACAGTCCGTACAAAATGAACTTCCACACCCACAATTAGGGTTTTTCCACCTTAAATATGTTAGATACTCATGTGCCAACCCTTCTATGGGTTCAAAAACTCTTAAAACCTCAAAATCCTCTAGACAACAAAATGTTGTCAGCAACTTTGAAGAGTTGCTAATGTTGCATAGCAACATTTTACATCTTTTTTCCAATCACACTTTTTAAGTGTTTTCTCCACCAATCTATCTTAGCTAATCTTAGCTAGAAAACTTAGGGTAACCATGGACCCTAAGTACCACCATGAAATCACCCTTCCCATTGATGACATCATCAAGGACAGTCCATTAAACAAGAGCCAAAAAGAGCTAAACTACCCAAAATGAAGCATAAAATGAAAGCTACCTAAACTACTCTTGGTCAACATGACCTTATGTATTTACATTGGCCTACTAGAGGGTCTTACACACACTAACACACCAAAAAGACAAGAGACCACCATATTTGATGGCATCTCAAGAGTGCTCCTGCACCATACTATCAAGGTTAAGAACTTATGTCACCTCTGGGGACAGGAGCTGAGGATCAATTCCCTGCTTCTTAAAGTCACTCTTAGCCACCCAAGTATCCTCAACCTCTGACATGCCTGCCCACTGAATGAGATGTTCCATATAGGTGCCCTTTCTAGTCTTTTTCTTCACCCGAGAGTCTAAAATCTTCACTACCCTTGGTGTTGGTGTAGGGGTAAGCTAAACATCTGCTGCTATGTCCTTACCATCTGACTATAGCTCTGTATCTATTGGTGTAGGTCCCTTATACTGGACTAAATCTTGCACATTGAAAATAGGAGAGATTGCCAAATATGTTGGCAAGTCAAGTTTATAGGCATTTTGCCCATACTTTGCAAGAATCTTGAAAGGTCCAATCCTCCTCATCTGCAGCTTGGTGGGGACTCCCTTCTACAACCTGGACTTATTGAGATGCACCATCACAAGTTCACCCACAGTAAACTAAATATCTTTCCTTCCTTCATCAACTCTAGCTTTCAACTTTTGTGTAGCCTCTTGGAGCTACTTCTTTACTTGCTCATGAACTTCCTTCATGGATTGAGAAAAATCATCTGCATTTGCACTCCTTCCTTCTACATTTTCCAAGTTTCTCAACTCCAACACACCTCTAGGGTGCAGCCCATAAACTATTTCAAAGGGGCTTTTGCCTGTTGTCATGTTGGCACTATCATTATAGGCATATTCAGCCTGTGGTAACATCTGATCCCAAGTCACTCCATATTCCTTTGTCAAGAACCTAAGGAGATTTCCTAGCACTCTATTGATCACTTCAGTTTGACCATCTGTCTGGGGATGGTAGGCTAACCCAAATGACAGATTGGTTCCCAATCTTGACCACGAGGTCTTCCAAAAATGACCCATGAATTTTACATCTCTGTCAGATACTATGTTGATGGGCAAACCATGGATCATTACCACTTCTTTAAAGAACAAATGAGCAATATGACTGGCATCATGGGTGGTTTTGCAAGCAATGAAATGACTCATCTTGCTAAACCTATCTACCACCACAAATATACTATCCAAACCAGACTCAGTTCTAGGTAGCCCAACAATAAAATCCATACTGATACATTCCCAAGGCCTATTGGGAATGGGCAAGGGCTGATACAAACCTGCATTAGATGTTATACCCTTGGCTTTTTGGCAAACCAAGCATTTCTCCACATACTTCTTGATGTCCTTCTACATCCTAGGCCAATAATAGAACCTTTGCACTAGTTCTAGTGTCTTATTCAGGCCAAAATGCCCACTT
>MU227608.1:2045978-2065789 GCA_018584345.1 Thuja plicata | reverse complement strand
TTAAACCCCTTGTTGGAGATACTTGCAAAGTTCCACCAATTTGATCATTTAAATTTAATTCTTTTCTAGCCACTTCTAGAGGCCAAAAAGAGGTCCTAAGGGTCAAATTTAGCAAAATCCAAGTACCTTAATGATAGGGGTATGGGTTAGGAATATTTTTAACACATCTAGAATCCCCTAGTGGCCTTAGTGACCTATTTTCTAACCCATTTTCCACATGCTACGAAAATGGAGTAAGTCTTGACTTTTTACCCAAACCCACACTCCTTTCCAATCTGACATTTATGATAGGGGACAAGGAAAAGTCAAAGGACTTTAGGGTCAAGTCTGAATTTAATGTTGGTGGGTGGGTTGAAGTTGGAATTCTTTTTAGAGACCCTTGGTAGAGTTAGTAGGTGTTCACCCACTCTCTACTTTTAGAGGCATTAGGGTTTGGATGGAAAACGCATAAGGGATTAGGCTCTTCTCAAAATTTATTTTCCATAACACATTGTGAAGGTTGGTCTCCATTGCCATGAAAGTGCTTTATTTTGTTGCAAGTAGATTTTTATGTTTCTTTTCATTCTCTTGCATATGTGAAATGTATTTGTATTGTTGTAATGTAAGGGAAAGGGATTTTGGGTTTGAATTCTTGCTTACGGTTTTATCTTTATTTTGAATACGAGAGTTTTGTTAAGGGTGTGATGGCATCACTCACCCTTGGATAGGGAAGAAGTAGCCATGTATGGGGGAAGGGGTTAGTTTAATTTCATGATAGTGTAGAGTCTCTTCTCATGGAGAGAAAAGGGAAAAAAATGTAAGGTGTATGGGCCCTTGCATGCCTTTGTATTTGATCCTAATTTTGGGGGAGATAAGGAGAATATTGGATAGAAAGATGTATGTGGTCTTAGTCTTGAAGAGGCATGATATTTGTATGTATTATTTTGGCATTCTCCTACATGGAAATCCACCTTCACCCCTTATTATGGGTTCATGGTGAATCCATTTGTGCAAGCCTTGGGAGGGTGTTCTTTGTTGTTTTATTCATGTATGTGGATGTGTGATTGTCCCTATTGATTACCGATTCTCCTAGCTCGGAGGTGGTCTTCTTAAGACCTAGGATGGGAGGTGAGCTTCCCATGGTTCTCCTCATGTATTTGCAAGTTTTTAAGTCAAGATGATTGTAGAAAAGCTTGAAAGAAATCTCTATTTTGGTGTAGTTGTGTGAGAACAACTTTAATGTTGCATGGTTACTCCTTTTGTATTGAGATTCATTCATTGTTAAATGTTGTAATGTTCATATTGAAAGCTTTATCAAGTAAGATTTGAAGAGCTCTTATTCATTATGTAATAGCTTCATTAAAGAAAGAAATATTGTATGTTATCCATTGATTGTATAGATCTTTCATCTTGAAGATGTGTAGTTGCATTTTGAAAGATTACCATAATGTAAATGAAGAGTCTTTAGTTGCATGCCTATTATATTCTATTCTTTAGAATAATAAAGTTAATCTTTCATGGTAAAATGATATCCAACATTGAAAAAAAAGGCAATGTAATAGTTTTTTATAGCATATAAAATCTTGTAGATTTATGAATCTTGTAATCTCTATAATGTATTTGATTGTAAGTTTTCAAGTTAAAAATACTTCATTCTTCCTTTAGAAATCTATATTCTATTTCAATAGGTTCAAAACTCTACCTTAAAACCTTCATTGCAACCTCAATTCTTGAGAAGGAAAGATAAACTTGATAATAGTAGTAAATCAAACAAGTTAGTATATCAATGTAAAAATCAACTAATACTAATATTCAATTTATAGTTCACTTAGTGTATTGCACTAATAAAATAATTCAAATGTATATAATTAACAACTCTAATAATAAAACCAAGAAATCAATATGATAGAAGCTAAAACTAAATAATATCCATAACACTTCCCAGATTTTTAGAGCAAAAATGCTCTTTGAAATTTGTATGGGAAGGGAAATAATTCTCTTTGTCACAGAGAATATTCCCTTCCCAAGATGCTCTTCCTAATTAGAGTTAGTATACTAACTCCCTAACATAATCTTGTTGTTAATTAATAATTTATAAATTAATAAAATATTTCACAACATAACTTGCTAAACACTTCCCTTCCAATAAATGGGTGCAAGTATGTAGTGGTAGAGGTCACATTAAATAAACAAAAGAAAATGATAAAGAGGTAAAACATCCCCATTGGGTTTTGTACCCCCCCTAGTCATGCGCCCACTTCTCTTAAATACTTGTCCTTGCATTTCCTTGCCATTCGAATTCCCTTGCATGGGATTGAGGCAAGATAGTTGGTAGGCCCCAAACCTTGTCCTTTAAACCTGCACTCCTTCACTTAGAAATTTGACCCCCTATGCAGCCTTGACTTTGTGTCTTGTCACCTCTTCCGCTTGGCACGTGGGCCAAGGGGGAAGGGAGGGGTGATGTGATAGGGGATAAGTAGGTTAGTAGGTTAGTAGGTTAATAGGCTAGTAAGTTAGGTTAGTTTAAGATTGTTTAATGCTTTTAATTGGTATTCTAATATATAGTTAGTTATTAATTTAATTTTATTATGATAAATTGAAATATGTTGCTCATGTGTTCAAAAGGGATTAAAAGTTAATTTAATTTTCTATTAGAAAATTAATGGACTATGGTTGCATGTGTTTTTTTAAAAGGGGAGAATTTAATTAAAATTGATTTTAGTAGGTTAGGAATTAGATTAGATTTTAATTAGTAGTTTTTTTTGTATAGTGAGTTTGTTATTAAATTTTAATTATGATAAATAGTAAATGTTTCATGTATGTTTTTTTTTTTTAAAAAGAGTAGAATTTAATTAACCTTTATATTTGTGGATATTTTAATATATATGTTTAAGTGGGTCCAATGATAGTTAAGAAAGGTTATACATACTAATTCTTGTAATTAATTTAGTTATCTTTTATTTATTTAACTAATGTGTGTGAAATAGTTATATCGGGGTTGTTTATAGATGTTATGTAGATAGGGTTAATTAACTGACTTCCAAATATTTTAGGGTTGAAATGGTTTTTGTTTAGTAAACTTGATTGACCGAGGATCACGTCTAAAAGTTACTTTAAATGTCGTAAGTAGCTAAGGTTGAAAAGGAATTGGTACTAGATTTAAATGGATAAAGTTGTAATCTAGGTTAAGAATTAAAGTAATTATTAGGTCAACCTAATTCAACATATGTTCTTAATAATTAAATTACTATCATGATACTATACGTGGTTAAACATAAAACCATAGTTAATTCAACATGACCCAAGAGTTCATGTAACCCATGTAACAAGTTGATGATCTAACTATGCATCCGTATGTGGCGTGACCCTAATTAAATATATGAATATACCTTACAACTCAAAGACTAACTTCACCATGTTATCACCTTTCCACAACACATCCATTGTTAGTTTTATGTACTTGTGTTTTTTTTTAAAATATATATATGTTTTTCTCTAGTTTTGGGCATGACATTTTGGTATCAGAGCCATGTTTTGACACTAGGAACATAACCCATTACGTTTCAACCCATTCAAAACTTAAATTATTGTGTAGGATGTCTGTCGTCACACGAGCTGCCCGACGAGGTAGAGGTCGTAGAGCTGCACATGTTGGGGTGGAACAGGAGGATCCACCACCTCAGAACCCTAACTAGGATATTTTGGATGTTCTCCAAAATCTGATTGGGGTGATTTAGCAGAGACTACCACCCATAGTTCAGCAGCAAATTTCTGAAGGGGAAGCACATATTTCACAAAATGATAGAGCAGTTAGCAGAGCGAGAAGTAGGAGTCCCCCGCCTAGATCTATTGAGGTTCATGGTGATCATGAGGGTGAGTCATTTCATCGGGTTGTAATACCATGCGAGCATGAGATACATTCTAGAGAGAGACCCTAAAGATGTTGGAGATGAGATCCGAGAGTTATTACGACTCCAGTCACCCTTATTTTTTGGATCCACTGACGGGTTAGTAGCAGAGGCCTAGTTATAGAGTTTACAGTGATGTTTTGGATTGTGCCCTTATGGGAGTAATCTAAAGGCACGACTTGCAGTCCATCTCCTAAGAGAGAAGGCCTCCACATGGTGGGAGCAGGAGGTGTCCATAGGTGGAGTGGGTATTGACACACTCACTTGGGAGTCTTTTGTAGCCCAATTTTGAGAGAGGTATCTCTCTGAGCATTTCAAACAGAGACAGATAGAGGAGTTCTATGATCTCCAGCAGAGAGGTCTCACAATGGCCCAGTATGAGAGTCATTTTCTCAAGCTCCTTCCATATGTTGATTACATGAAGGACGAGAAACTGTGTATCCACTGTTTCATTAAGGGACTTAATATGTCTCTTCAGGGCACAGTACGCCTAGCCTTTCCTACCACATTCAGAGAGACAGTTGAGATGACACTTGTAGCTGAGGACATCCATACTAGACAGGAGTCCCGGGATCAGTCTCAGCACCGAAACCCCTCTTCCTAGTAATCAGGACAGCAAAGAACCCCTTGGAAGGGGAACCAGAATCACTTAGCAGGATCCTTTAAGGGTCAACAGTCTCAGCAGTAGAGATCTCAGCAAGATTCTAGATAGAGGCCTTCACAGGGTTATTAGGGCTCTAAGCCCAAATAGTGGTAGTCTCAGGGTCCTAGACATGATCAGAGGACAAAGAGCCCTCAGGCACAGTCGAATAGGACTCAGCAGTCCTCTAGGGGTAGTTACAATGGTTCCATTATGACTAGAGGACCACAGCAGTCTAGATCATAGGGAGTTCAGATTCAGGCCCAAGGGCCATGTTACACTTGCGGTGGTATGGGTCATATAGCGAGAGAGTGCCTATAGGAAAATTCAGCTAGTGGTCAGAGAGGGGCTACCTCAGAGCCTATAGTTGGAGATATGGGTAGATCCCATAGATTTTTTGATGCGGTTGATAACTGCTAGGCCGAGCACTAGGTCACAGTCATAGAGGCCATAGGTATGATTCAGGGTATCAGTGTTTCTATTTTGTTTGATTCAGGAGCCACAGACTCCTTTATATCTCCCTATGTAGTGGAGTGTTGTGGGCTGGTGGCATTTAGACAGGATTTCGGTTGGGAGGTCGAGTTAGCTTCAGGAGCTAGAGTGTCTGTTAGTTCCTTAGTTTGCAGTTGTTAGATTCAGATTGGAGACTTAATCATGATGACTGATCTCCGCATTACCCCTCTAGGTTCTTATGATGTAGTCCTTGGCATGGATTGGCTATATGCCCATAGTGCCAAGATGGATTGTCATCAGAAGAGGGTTGAGTGTGTTGATGATCACGATACTTCTATGGTGATATTTGGAGTACAAAGACCTGTATCCCTTTGCATGATTTCCACTATGCATCTTAGGCGGTGCATGCAGAAGGGATATCAGTTATTTGTCATCACCATTAGTGATAGAGAGGAGGATTCAGAGGGGGAGCCTTCGCTCAAGGATTATCCTATTCTTCAGGAGTTTGTAGATGTATTTCCTACCAAGCTACCTAGTATGCCTCCACCTAGGGCAGTTGATTTTCACATAGACCTTGTACCAGGAGCCGAGCCCGTATCTAGAGAACCTTACAAGATGACCACACATGAGCTTGATGGTCTCAAGATTCAGTCAGAAGAGCTCTTGGAGAAAGGGAATATCTGACCTAGTGTATCACCTTGGGGTGCACCAGTGATGTTTGTGAAGAAGGATGGATCACTTAGATTGTGCATTGACTATCAGCAGTTGAATAAAGTAACAATTAAGAACTGATACCCACTCCCCAGGATCGATGATTTTTTTGATTAGTTGCAGGGTGCCTGAGTGTTCTAGAAGATAGATCTGAAGTCAGGGTACCATCAGTTACGGATTGTGGAAAGTGATATCCACAAGACTGCTTTTAGCATGAGATATGGTCACTATGAGTTCATAGTAGTGCCATTTGGTCTCGCGAATGCTCCAGTTGTGTTCATGAGCCTCATGAAAAAAGTATTCCGTACATTATTGGATAAATTTGTGGTAGTTTTCCTTGATGACATTCTGATATATTCTCAAAATGAGGAGGAGCATGAGGAGCATCTGAGACAGGTTTTGCAGTGTTTGAGAGAGAATCAGTTATATGGCATCTTGTCAAAGTGTGCCTTCTTTAGACCCAAGGTGCATTATCTTGGTTATGTTATATTCGGCGATGGGATCTCTGTAGACCCATCAAAGATTAGAGCCATTATGGATTGGCCAGCACCCACCAGTGTCACTAAGGTTAGAAGTTTTATGGGCTTAGTAGGATATTATAGACGCTTTGTGGTAGGATTTTTTAGAATAGCTCATCCCATCACCTCCCTTTAGAGAAAGGGGAAGAAGTATGAATGGACAGAGAAGTGTGAGAGAGCTTTCCAGGAGCTCAAGAGAGCCCTCACTAGCGCACCAATTTTAGCAGTGCTAGATCCTTTGACAGATTTTTTTGTATGTACGGATGCTTCATTAGATGGTTTAGGAGTAGTCCTTATGTAGGAGAGTCATCCTATAGATTTTGAGTCTAGGAAGCTAAAGACTCACGAGCTTAATTATCCTACTCATGACCTAGAACTTGCAGTGGTGGTTCATGCCTTAGTGAGATGGTGACACTTCCTTCTAGGTCACCGATTTGAGCTTCATTCAGATCACCAGAGCCTAGTTTTTCTTTACACGGCCCAATCTTAATGCTAGCCAGATGAGATGGATGGAGTTTTTGTTTGAGTATGATTTTTATGTTCATTACATCAAAGGGAAGGAGAATGTAGTTGCAGATGCCTTGAGTAGGAGGCGACACGAGCTCTCATCTATGACTTCTAGTAAAGATTTGAGGGAGTGCATTTTGCATCACTTACCAAAGGATGGATTATATGTGGAGGTTTGTCAGTTTATCCATTCTCAAAGACCCCTTGAGGGGAGATTTGCAGAGTATTCTTTAGAGTCTGATGGACTTCTACATCATAAGGGACGCATGTATGTACCTTCTACGGGTGACTTGCGAGATTTTATTGTGCTTGAGGCTCACAAAGCACCTTATGCAGGTCATTCGGGAGTTAAAAATTTGCATGCTGATCTAAGATAGTTGTATCATTGGTCGGGCATGAGATTGTAGATTGCCAGCATAGTTTCTAGATGTCTAGAGTGCCAGAGAGTGAAGGTAGAGCACAGTCATCCAGGTGGGCTCCTGTAGCCACATGAGATTGCCAAGTGGAAGTGGGATACTATATCTATGGACTTCATTGGTTGTCTCCCTATGTCTTCTCGCCGCCATGATGCCATCTTGGTGACATTCAACACATTGACCAAGGTTTCCCAGTTCTCACTCATGCATACTACATTCACAGCACGAGACGTAGCTCAGGTAATTTTGTGGGATATTGTTAGACTTCATGACATTCCCCATAAGATCATCTCTGATAGAGACTCCTTGTTCACATCAGCTTTTTGGAGAGAGTTACAGGAAACGTTGGGCACTAGACTAAATTTTAGTACGACATATCACCCTCAAATAGATGGAAAGACAGAGAGGGTTAACCAGGTTTTAAAGGATATGTTACGTATGTATGTGATGGACCATCAGGTCAAGTGGGAGGAATACCTACATCTGGTCGAGTTTGCCTATAATAATGGGCATCATTCTTCTATAGGTATGCCGCCATATCAGGCCTTGTACGGTAGACCATGCAAGACACCACTGAGTTGGGACAGGATCGAGGATGGAGTATCTATTGGACCCCAGTTGGTCAAGGATATGGGGCAGCAGGTAGTCTTAATTAGATAGCATCTTAGAGAGGCTTGGGATTGACAGAAGAAGTATGCAGATGTGAAGCGGGTTGATCATGAGTATATGGTTGGAGATAGGGTCTTCTTAAGAGTGCGCCCGCATAAGAATCCAATCCATTTTGGAAAGAGCTCTAAGTTAGCGCCTCACTTTGTTGGACCTTTCAAGATATTAGAAAGGATAGGACCAGTTGCCTACCGTCTAGCCTTGCCACCTAGCCTGTCACGCATCCATGATGTGTTTCATGTATCTATGTTATGGAAATATATTTATGATGAGTCTCACGTGATATATTGGGATGCCTTGCAGGTGGATTTAGACAGACAGCTAGCACTGGAGCCCATTTGTATTATAGCTTGACGGACCCTTGCACTTTGAGGCTAAGAGCTAGACCAGGTTAGGGTCCAGTGAGATTTTTATGATGAGATCACGGCTTCATGGGAGGATGCAGCACAGATGAGATCTCAGTACCCATATCTTTTTTATGAACTCCAAGAGGAAGTTCATGCCTAGTGGGGGAGGATGTGAGGCCTCACCCTGACCCATCATAGCTTAGTTGATACACTTATTTTGATACATTTATACACTTTTTGATTATCTTGATAAAGACTCAAGATATTATGTTTATGATGATGATTATATTATATGGATTACATTTTGATATGGATTAAACCTAGACCATGTGGTTGATTTTGATTATACATGTTTAGATAGGTGAATTGATGAGAAGATCATATCATGATTAGACTTGATTATTTCATGGATGTTATATCATGATGATTAT
This sequence comes from Thuja plicata, assembly GCA_018584345.1. Classification (NCBI taxonomy): domain Eukaryota; kingdom Viridiplantae; phylum Streptophyta; class Pinopsida; order Cupressales; family Cupressaceae; genus Thuja; species Thuja plicata. Next base: position 2,057,213 of record MU227608.1, on the reverse strand, counting down.
GGAATTATTATGTTTTAAACATTTATATATGAAAATTGTAATTAGGAATTTAATTATGCTTATTGACTAATGTTGATAAGTATGAATTGAATATGTATATTGCATGTGATTTTATTATCTTGGACTACTGATGCTCAAGTTTAGTGTGAAGGAAAGAGAACCATGGAATCAGTTAGAGAATCGGTAACCAACCATATGTGCAAACTGTAAACCCAAGGTTGAACATGATGAAGAGGTTTGAACCTTGTTGTTAAGTGATTTTATTCATGACCGTAAAATTGTATGTATGTATTAGGTGTTTTCACTATGTAATTAGTGACATGTCAATGTTGTATTATGTCATTTTATAGTGTCACTTGACACTCATTATGTGCTTATGTAATGACATGTCTACTAAAGTTGGCAATGTAAACCTAAGCCTAACTGATTCATTAGGAACCTAATTAAACCCCTTGTTGGAGATACTTGCAAAGTTCCACCAATTTGATCATTTATATTTAATTCTTTTCTAGCCACTTCTATAGGCCAAAAAGAGGTCCTAAGGGTCAAATTTAGCAAAATCCAAGTACCTTAGTGATAGGGGTATGGGTTAGGAATGTTTTTAACACATCTGAAATCCCCTAGTGGCTTTGGTGACCTATTTTATGACCCATTTTCCACATGCTACGAAAATGGAATAAGTCTTGACCCTTTACCCAAACCCACACTCCTTTCCAATCTGGTATTTATGATAGGAGACAAGGAAAAGCCAAAGGACTTTAGGGTCAAGTCTGAATTTAATGTTGGTTGGTGGGTAGAAGTTGGTGGTCTTTTTAGAGACCCTTGGTAGAGTTAGTGGGTGTTCATCCACTCTCTACTTTTAGAGACATTAGGGTTTGGATGAAAAAAACATAAGGGATTGGGCTCTTCTCAAAATTTATTTGTCATAACACATTGTGAAGGTTGGTCTCCATTGCCATGAAAGTGCTTTGTTTTGTTGCAAGTAGATTTGTATATTTATTTTTATTCTCTTGCATATGAGAAATGTATTTGTATTGTTGTAATGTAAGGAAAAGGGATTTTGGGTTTGAATTCTTGCTTATGGTTTTATCTTTGTTTTGAATATGAGAGTTTTGTGAAGGGTGTGATGATATTACTCACCCTTGGATAGGGAAGAAGTGGCCATGTATGGGGGAAGGGGTTAGTTGGATTCCATGATAGTGTAGAGTCTCTTCTCATGGAGAGAAGAGGGAAAAAAATGCAAGGTGTATGGGCCCTTGCATGTCATTGTATTTGATCCTAATTTTGAGGGAGATAAGGAGAAGATTGGATGGAAAGATGTATGTGGTCTTAGCCTTGAAGATGAATGATATTTGTATGTATTATTTTGGCATTCTCCTACATGGAATTCCACCTTCACCCCTTGTTATGGGTTCATGGTGAATCCATTTGTGCAAGCCTTGGGAGAGTGTTCTTTGTTGTATTCATGTATGTGGATGTGTGATTGTCCCCATTGGTTACCAATTCTCCTAGCTCGGGGGTGGTCTCCTTGAGACCTAGGATGGGAGGTGAGCTTGCCATGATTCTCCTCATGTATTTGCGGATTTTGAAGTCAAGATGATTGTGGAAAAGCTTAGGAGAAATCTCTATTTTGGTGTAGTTATGTGAGAACAACTTTAATGTTGCATGGTTACTCCTTTTGTATTGAGATTCATTCCTTGTTGAGTGTTGTAATGTTCATATTGAAAGCTTTATCAAGTAAGATGTGAAGAGCTCTTATTCATTATGTAATAGCTTCATTAAAGAAAGAAACATTATATTCTATCCATTGATTGTATAGATCTTCCATCTTGAAGATGTGTAGTTGTATTTTAAAATATTACCATAATGTAAATGGAGTCTTTAGTTTCATGCCTATTGTATTCTATTCTTTATAATAATGAAGTTAATCTTTCATGGTAGAATGATATCCAATATTTAAAAGAAAGGCAACGTAATAGTTTTTCATTGCATATAAAATCTTGTGGATTTATGAATCTTGTAATCTCTATAATGTATTTGATTGTAAGTTTTCAAGTTAAAAATACTTCATTCTTCCTTTGGAAATCTATATTCTATTTCAATAGGTTCAACACTCTACCTTAAAACCTTCATTGCAACCTCAATTCTTGAGAAGGAAAGATAAACTTGATAACAATAGTAAATCAAACAAGTTAGTATATCAATGTAAAAATCAACTAATACTAATATTCAATTTATAGTTCACTTAGTGTATTGCACTAATAAAATAATTCAAATGCATACAATTAACTACTCTAATAATAAAACCAAGAAATCAATATGATAGAAGCTAAAATCAAATAATATCCATGACACTTCCCAGATTTTTAGAGCAACAAAGCTCTCTGAAATTTGTATGGGAAGGGAAATAATTCTCTTTGCCATAGAGAATATTCCCTTCCCAAGATGCTCTTCCTAATTAGAGTTAGTATACTAACTCTCTAACATAACCTTGTTAATTACTAATTTCTAAATTAATAAAAGATTTCATAACATAACTTGCTAAACATTTCCCTTCCCATAAATGGGCGCAGGTATGTAGTGGCAGAGGTCACATTAAATAAACAAAAGAAAATGATAAAGGGATAAACATCCCCATTGGGTTTTGCACCCCCTCGTCCCCCCCCCAAGTCATGTGCCCACTTCTCTTAAACACTTGTCCTTGCATTTCCTTGCCATTCGAATTCCCTTGCATGGGATTGAGGCAAGATAGTTGGTGGGCCCCAAACCTTGTCCTTTAAACTTGCACTCCTTCACTTAGAAATTTGATCCCCTATGCAGCCTTGACTTTGTGTCTTGTCACCTCTCCCACTTGGCACGTGGGCCAAGGGGGAAGGGAGGGGTGATGGGATAGGGGATAAATAGGTTAGTAGGCTAGTAGGTTAATAGGTTAGTAAGTTAGGTTAGTTTAAAATTGTTTAAAGATTTTAATTGGTATTCTAATGTATAGTTAGTTGTTAATTTAATTTTATTATGATAAATTGAAATATGTTGCTCATGTGTTCAAAAGGGATTAGAGGTTAATTTAATTTTCTATTAGGGGATTAATGGACAATGGTTGCATGTGTTTTTTTAAAAGGGGATAATTTAATTAAAACTGATATTAGTAGGTTAGGAATTAGATTAGATTTTGATTATTAGATTTTAATTAGTAATTTTTTGTTTGTATAGTGAGTTTGTTATTAAATTTTAATTATGATAAATGGTAAATGTTTCATGTATGTTTTTTTTTTTTTTAAGTAGAATTTAATTAGTCTTTATATTAGTGGATATTTTAATATATGTGTTTAAGTAAGTCCAAGGATAGTTAAGAAAGGTTATACATACTAATTCTTATAATTAATTTAGTTCTCTTTTATTTATTTAACTAATGTGTGTGAAATAGTTATATCGGGGTTGTTTATAGATGTTATGTAGATAGGGTTAATTAACTAACTTTCAAATGTTTTAGGGTTGAAATGGTTTTTGTTTAGTAAACTTGATTGACTGAGGATCATGTCTAAAGGTTACTTTAAATGTCGTAAGTAGCTAAGGTTGAAAGGGAACTGGTACTAGATTTAAATGGATAAAGTTGTAATCTAGGTTAAGAATTAAAATAATTGCTAGGTCAACATAATTCAACATATGTTCTTAACAATTAAATCACTATCATGATACTACACGTAGTTAAATATAAAACCATAGTTAATTCAACCTGACTCAAGAGTTCATGTAACCCGTGTAACAAGTTGATGCTCCAACTCCACATCCGTATGTGGCGTGACCCTAATTCAATCTATGAATATACCTTGCAACTCGAAGACTAACTTCACCATGTTATCACCTTTCCACAACACATCCATTGTTAGTTGTATGTACTTGCATTTATTTATTTTTTTTTAAATCTATGTGTTTTGCCCTAGTTTTGGGCATGACAATATTGCTTACATGTATGTATTACTTATTATATATCATTAGTTTAGATACAATGGTTGTATACATTGTTTTAACTTTGAAATGAAGACCTATATTTTCAATATACATTGACCTTACATATGTCATGTGTTAGTTTAAATATGTGTCTTATATATGTGCAAATTTAATTGTGATACATTTCCTAAATATAATTGTCATTGATTGCACAATTAGTAAATCAATATTTAAATTACTTATATATGTTATTTGTTTAAATATAAATATGTCATCTTAATACATGGTAAATTAAGCTTTTAAAATGAGTCCATGTAAATCTCCATATCTAAACACATGTATCAAATATCAACTATCAAATAGATCAATGTCCACAACATAGAAATATATCAACAATGTATCTAGAAATGTATCAACATAATAGAAATGTAGATTTACGACATAGAAATGTATATCAACATAGAAACTCTAACTCAAGGCGCCCTCACCACCTAGTCCCTCATCTAATCCTCCACCTGCTCGAGGGGTCTGTAAGAATACACAAATTCCATGTTTGAATATTTTATCTAACAAGAACAAATATTTAATTTTGAAATATACATTTAAACTTGAAAAAAATTAAAACATGTACATGTGTTTTACAAAATAAATTAATTTACCTATGTATCCTGATGAATCAAATCAGCAGATGCCTGTAAATCCCCGTATGTGGCGGCCATCATAATCTCCTGTAAAGTGTGTGTGTGTGTGTGTGTGTGTGTGTCTAAGCTCTACACACATATATATATAATTATTTAATGAAAATCAAATTTTGGTTTCTTACTTGATTTGTTTACTGGAATGCACGTCTAATGTCTTATACCTCATAAGAGTGTAAGGAAACTACATTAATGGCGTCCATAAGCATAGATGAGAATCCAGTCCAAAATCATAGAGGAGGTGTCTACTCTGGAGGTGGTGTCTACTCTAGAGGTGTAGGATCAATCACACTCTATCGTGGAGGAGTAGGATGTATCAGAATCTCCTCCTGTCTAGAAGTACCTGTTGTGCATCTCCATGTCCTTGGATGCTAGCAATGGAGGATCTCCCAACCACTCGTCAAATGAATGTAAGGATATCACTCGGAGTGACCTCGTGCAATATATAATACCCCTGATAAGAATTAAGGAGATCACTCACTAACATGGAGCTCATTGCGCGCAGATGATCCTTGGGCTCTTGTGCTATATCATCAAGCGTGGGGAGCTGGTAGAAGGTGTAAGTATGTGACTGCTCAACATCTGGGCTCGTACAAGAATGTAACATGTACCTGCCCATGTGATCAGATGATGACTCGTCAACCTAAGTCGTGATGGAGGCAATGCTAGAGTACATATCTAGGCGCACCTCCTTAGCCGCAGACTCTCCAGCTCCATTATGGGTCTCCAAACCTTTTGGAAGAACCAAAATATTTTACCCCACCAATACCCTCTTACTAGGGGGCTATGGTACATTAGGTCACTTGAACCTATCTCCAAATCTACCCCGCCCCTAGCCCACATGTCTTGGAAAGTCTGTGTAATCAACATCATACCCTAAATGGAATTTTGCATACAATTATTTGCAGAAATAGACTGTCACCTTTTCCTTTTGTGGCCACATATGATAGGTCGCCAACCATCTAGGATATATGATGGGGGTTACGAGGTCATCCTTACACTTTGTCACTTTGTAAGCTCTCACAACATTCTTCTATAGGTATTCAGGTCCAAACATGGCCTTAACATTGGCTACAGAAACATCCATATCAACAGTCCTCCATGTAATTGTCCTTGATACTGTACTAGTTGAGCTCTGATAAAATGTGTCAGTGGAGGTGTCATCATAGGGGTTGTATGATTCAGCCTTCTGAATCATACTATAAGCTCAGTGCGAATGGATTCCAACCTCTCCCTATTAGGGAGGAAAATAATATTTTGTAGTGCCCGCTCTAGCTGAGCTAGAGCGGCATGCAATCTAGAAATAGTCCCATGTCTATGATTCTCCCTACTCTAGGGAGTACCATGAGATGATGCACGTGATGCATGGTCACTATCACAATGTACACTAGGCTCTGAACCACTAGATGTCATGATGTATAGATATGATAGATGACACACGAATATGGATATAAACTACGAGTGCGCACATGTACATTAAATAGAATTAACAAAATAGTTCATGTATATACATATATATGTTGTATGTATAAACTATACATTCGAATCATATCTAAAATTAAATATTAACCATATAAACATTACAAACCTCAAGTAAATTAAAAATGATTTCATTGAACCCTAAGAAATTCAAATCATTACTTAAATTTAAACATCCTCTTAAGACATTCAAATCATTAAACATATTACATATCCCCTTAAAATACATTCAAATCATCAAAAGTACACTTAAATTTTGCAACACATTCATTGAACCAAAAAGATTAAAAACCTTGTAAATTAAAACAATTGCATTTCCCTAACGCATTCAAATCATTACATAGTGTACATCTCTGTAAAATGTATTGAATCATTACATATTACATTCGTATAGTGAAATTTTAGTCTTTTAATGGTTCAATGCATAATTTTGATTAATGTTGATGTTTAAAAGTTCTTTGAATGGCCAATAAATTTCTACAACATCATTTCAGGAAAGGAGCGTGATTTCAAATTTATTTTGATTTATTTAGAAAAGAAAATAGCATGTCATACACATGAAATGAAAACACATCTGATATTGTAAATATATTTGCATGATAGGTTGCATGAAATTTTAAAATTCATTAAAAATGAAAAATGATAGACAATCAAGGTTCACGTTAAATGAGAAAATCACAAACTTGATTCTTGCATCTAGTAATATTATTACAATACACTAAGGCTATATAAGTTTTTGCAATTGAGTTTGAATTATTTAAGTTTTTATGTTTAAATTATTTGCTAGTTCTTTGATGTAGTATTGTTGTCATCTATCGTGTACATGGTGAACACTGATGAAATGTTTAAGGTTTAAGTTTAAAGGTTTGAGTTTTAAGTTTTAATTTGAAGGTTTAAGGTTTACGTTTTATGGTTTAAGGTTTTAGTTTTTAGAATAAAATATTAAAACTAGCCATTTTATACATATAATTATGAAAAAACATGAAAAACTAAATATTTGGTACTAATATAACATTAAAATATCATTTTTAACTATATAATTACAAAAACACTTAAAAAAACAAAAATCAATTAAATGCAAAAAATGGGGCCCCTACCTCGCACTCGGTCGAGTGTCCTCAAGCCCCCTTCTCAACTCTACTAGCCCCTCACTGTGCAAATGAGGGGCTAAAACTGCCTTCCGTGACTTTTATTATGCAAGTGGGACTCAGCTAAGTACATCTAGCCACATAGGCATCATTAGGCGACACGCAATGCATACATGGATTAAGACGAGTGCTACTTGGCTGATTATTACTCGGCTAAGTTTTTCTTGGTCGAGTCCTTTCAGTTAGCCCAAAATGCGACACACCTTCATGCTTTTCCCCATTATAAGGATTCTTTAGTAACATTATTTCTCATTAAATTATAAAATAATCATCGCGATTCATCTTTATGGATAAATCATCCTTGGGCCTCAATATATTTCTCTCTTCTATCTCATTATTTGTTACCTGCGTTGATTACAATTTATCATCGAGACGTGTAGGGTTGACGGATCGACTCCAAGAAGCACATAAGGACCTTAGAATATACTTTATATTTGGGGATTCTAAACCCTTGAGATTTAAAATAAATATAATTTTGAAGATAATTAAGAGAATTTGAAGATTCCTTGAGATTTTGATTCTTATAAATCTTGTCATTCTTTTAAATTTTCTCTTCTTTACCTTTTTTTGTAGACTTTTTTTCAAACATCACTCTAAACAATGAGATTAATCATCTTATTTTCTTATCTTCTTTAACTAGTGAACAATCCCTTTTCCACCTACAAGCTACCATTTAGAAGTTGTTAGAGTAGTTCTAGAGTTTGTAGTTGGTTTCTTATCACTCCATTGCATGGCACTAGTTTCATTAGTTATACCATTTGTTCTTCTTCTCCACTTTTAATTTTAATTATGATTGGTTGTTCTAAGGTTTTTTGTAACCTAAGTTACAAAATTTCAAGTAATGTATTGCATTAATTCAATCACATCCCTATGATTGAGAATATAATTTTGAAATCTATTTCATATATTTTTTCAGAGTGAATGACATCTTGAAACTAGTAAAGATCTTGTTCCTAGTAATTTCCTAGTGGAGGCCTATTGACATGTCTAGTTGAATAGGTCTCAAGTGCCATATCTATATGTATTAGTTTTCAAGATAAGACCTTATTCATATCTTATCATTAGGAACAAGTAAAGATCTTATTCCTAGGAAATAAGAAGAGAGATTTTGTAATATGCCCAATGTAGGTACAATTGTTTTGTGTGGATGTTTATTATTTTATATTTGTTATGCTAAGTCAACAATTCTAAGGTTAAAAGAACTTGTATAGTTTTCATGATGGTTATGTCTGTCTTGTTCATTTACTTCATTCATATATGTATTAGATGCTAGAAATGAAGTTTTGTATTTCAATATTTGTTACCTTGGAGTGATGTTTTTGGCACATTACTATTATTTAGAATAAATATGTTGTAAAATCTATCTCATGCATTAGATATTTTTTAGACCTACAGTTTTAATTATATATCTTTGTTCTAGTAAAAAAATGAAATAACTATGTGGATGCTGCTTGTTTTCCTTTAGTGATGGATAAGAAGGAAAGTGGAATAGTGATGGTGGGTTCAAACCCTTCTTTGATCAACAATAGGAGCATGGGAGCTTAGATGATTAGCTTGCATCTAGTTGACCAAGTTGAGTTTTAGATACTATTTATGAACCATGTTATTTGTAGATCACTTTGTGTGCACAGATAATTTCATGGTCTAAATTGTATCCTTGTCATGGATGAAGGTTTTAGTTTTGAGCCATTATATATCTTGGTAACAAAATAATGTTGTCTTGATTTATGAAAACTAGATATGTACTTGTGATACTTTTATATAATGACAATGTACTTCTTTATTCTAGTACTTGAGTGGGATTTGTATCTATTGTGTGAATATTATTGTATATCGCTTCTATATCTTGCATACTTTTATAATATTGTATTATAGAAGTTAACAAAAGTTGTTATTTAATATTTATTTTGTACCTTTTTGTCAACATTGGGATGCTTATTTTGGATTATTTTTTAAGAAATATCGAGGTTGCATTTTTTGAGGTTGTTACAATTTATTTTAGTGTATACATTAGTCATTCAAAATAAAAAATTTATATTGAGTAAAATAGAAAACACAAGCAAGTCCTTTTCTATAGAATTGGATTACCATCATAATGCTAGTAACATAAAATATTACTCATAACTTATGTAGTGCTAATCGCATACAAAGAAGTAAAAATTTGAGAAGGCATTGCATAAGATCTTGTAAAAGTAAAAATACAAATGATAACTTAGTAGGAAAAAAATAATTGAATCAAGAGTGTTTCTGCTACACAAGTGGGGTAGAAATATTGTTGTGACTGAAGGGCGGTCCACTACTCATATGTGGAGAAATTTGATCATGTAAAATAGGAATTTCCATCAGGTCAGTGGATGTCACGCTGAGTCTCCTTGCAATATCTATCTATTTTGGAAGTTGAGGTATTTGATGGCGAATGCAAAGATGAAGGCGAAGAGAACAGCCCACCCTACTGCAAAGCCCGCAGTAACTCCTAGGAAGCTATGTCTAAATCCAAAATAACTCTTTAAGAAATCCTTTACTATTTGTGTAGTGCCATCAGTTTTGGTTATATCATTTTCAAGGTCTCCAAATTGTGAAGCAACCAATCCATAGAGCGTCCATGAAACAGGGTCTGCCCAGTAGTACCATCTCCACCACACTGGGATTTTCTGCCATTCCAACAAACATTCACTCAATCAATATATCATTTAAAAAATAAAAAGTTATTATACCATAACGCGAGTGTCAAGAATAATACTTACATTGCGTGGAATTATAAAGCCACAGAAAAGCATCCATACTCCATAAAATGCTGAGGATATAATCGCAGCTATATTTGCATTGGGAGTGATAGAGGTTGTCATCATGCCGTAAAATGTGAAGTATAGGAATGTGAAGAACATGAAGAAAAAGAACCAGAAGAACTTTGCCGCCTCCCATTTGTAGTCTATCATTGCATACACAATCAATCCATAGACGACTGATTGAATAAAAATGTAAGGTATTTCAACCAACACCTGTACAAATAAGTCTTGTTAAAATGTAAATCAAATGTATGAAATAAAGATGTGTAATTTGTTCGAGTGTAAAGAGTGTAGTTAAAACATGTTGATGAGTGATAGAAAATGTGCAATGAAAATGGAAAGAATAATAAAGAGTAAGTAGTTACCTGTGCAAGGGCGTAGGGGAGAGCTGAATACATCCCCGCAGCCTTTTCTCTATAGAAGACCGTTCTTTCCACATCCACGACGGGCTGAACGGCTGATGCGTTGTTGACGCCCAAAAACATGACGGATGCAAACATTGAGCCCATTGCATTGGTAATATTCTTTTGCTCTCCTCTGCATTAGAAAAAGTAAAAGTCAGAAGGAGGAGGAGGAGGAGGAGGAGGAGGAGGAGAGGAGATGGGATTCGAAGTTGAAGGGAAGCAAAAGGGAAGTGAGGCTTACGTCTTATTACCCATCCTCCAGAAAATTGTGCCACAAATCAAAGCGACGATGAATGTGAAAAAGAAGCGCATTGCATTGTAATCTGGGTTTCTCCAATACGACCAATGTTGCTTCCACAGGCAAGCACACGTCTGGATGAAGAAAGGCTGCGAAAACTGGGACTCAAAGTATACGTCCTTTGACCCTGGAGCTGGTACGCTCAGTTCCTTTATCAGAGCATCGTTTCTCCTGCCAAAAACACAAACATATCATGAGGGAAATGGCCCAGTCAACAGTAGATACGTTTTTATCACCACTACCAACACTTACTCATGCAGTCGGGAATTGCGATATATTTCTGCAAAATCGACTCCCAGATTTAGCTCAGTCCCAACAGAAGACGACTCCAGCATCCATGTCGCGGGATTGTAGCCCTCGGTTATCTTGGGAACTCCTTCAACCGCCTCAAAGTACTCAATTAGCTCCTTTGAACGCTGACCCAGAGGCCCTACGTATATCATTTGCCCTCCACGCTTCATCAGCACCAGCTGC